>PNEQ01124500.1:0-20361 GCA_003012365.1 Medauroidea extradentata | reverse complement strand
AATGCCACTATGGGAAAAGTGACTGAGCTGAAGTTTTTTTGTTAGTTACAAAACTAGCATTATTTCATACAAACATAAAAGTATGGTTCTTCTCCACTTCAAAGCCCTTAAGCAGTGACCATATCATTTTATAGAACCCATCCTTTAGCAAAGACCAGTTTTAAATGAATCGGGTACATATATTTTGGGAAACAGCTGTTACACAAATATGATTTTGGTTAAGTTTGAGGGCTTGAAAGTAATGCTTCCAGCGTACGTGGTGTCTTAGAAGTAATTTCCACAAGTAGTCTGAAGTGTTGTTACCAGGGTTAGCGGCAGATATAGTGTTGTTTATTGTATAGGGCGCCACTTCATGGATTAATGGCCATGGAGGCCTGGCTAGACTCTTTTTCAGGGTGTGACGTCGTCTGCGTGACTCCAACCCTGAAGATGACTCGCACTAGTTTAAACAGTTTTAGTTCCTTAAAGAATTACACTTGTATGGGTTCTTAAAGGTGTCCCACATGGCTTCAGACCGCAATTCGAGCACCTGAAAAACGTTTTCTGCCCGCTTCGTCTGGTAGAACACCAATCAATCTCTCACCATCCGGTGATTCCCCATTTTTCTTTGCCCCGGACCTGCCACTTCTGTTTCACTTGACAACTTGTCCTCGATATAGTTCAGCAGTAAATATTCAATATAAAAGTTTTGCATAAATTAAGTTATCCAAAAGTGAAAGAATGGCCATTACATATTAAACAGTGATAATTAATTGCTTAGACCCTAAACACAACCTTTTAAACTAATAAGTTGTTGCTGCAAGTGGCGGCGTATGGAATCATGTAGCAAACATAAATCAAATATACACTTAATGTAAAAGCAATCAAGTTTCAATGGAAAATAACACAAGCAACTTGAGGCACAGGTTAAGACTAAATTAATTACTTTACAGTTTTAAAACAACAATTGCTCAGCTAATGGAAAGGTACGTTGCACAACGGTTGTGTGTCACTCGACCTTGGCGTACTACATAACTACATATGTGACGGAAGCCACATCGAGCTCAGTAACGTTAGGGGCGAAGCCCTGAACGACGTCAATTGCCCCCCTCAAAAAGTAACTAGATGTGGAAATGTTGATACTATAGCTGCTCTGGTTTCCATGAGCGGAGACTCTGCACTGCTGACGTCTGGAAAGGGACATTCAATTTACAACACCGGGGTTGTCTGGTTGCTTTACGTGGCCTCAAGTCATAGTGGGCTTCTGCAATTGGCACTTGTGCTCTTCTACTGTTACCCTGAAAGTTGATGTCTCAAGCAAATATTTAAGTGGCCACAAGGGTTTGCACACGTCTGAGGAATCAAGTCGATCATCCTCGTCGTCCGGCTCCCAGATCAGGGGAAAGGAAAAAAACATTTTGGTGTGGTTCTGTGAATGTTTCAAACCCTCAGAAGGGTCTAGTTCCATCTGCACTCATGTTTTCATCTGGAAACGGGCACTCTGGTGTCGGGATCACACCACCACCTCGAACCAGTTACTCTACCTCTTCTTCCAGGTATCCCCTGAACACTTCTTGCATCTTGTCAGCAGTAGTAGTTCTAGCATGGTTTTCTTCATGCCTGTCCTATCCCTCCTTTTCTTGTGATAGGGTTTGAGCTTCGATTCTTGACGGTTCAGCAGCTTGTTCTGCATTCTCATCCGGGGCTAATCGTACAGCGTCTCGATGGTATTTGGCACCTCGTCCTGACGATAGCTTCAGCAACACAGATGTGGGTTCCAACACTCGTAACACATGCAGAAGGCCTAACCATCTTGGCACGAGTCTTGCAGAGAAGTTTTTCTGTGCTACTGAAAGGGGGTTCAAGCGTGCATAGACCATCTGTTCAAGTGATAATGCCGGAGGAGGGCAGATTGTCTCTGGCGTGCGCTGTACTTGATACTCTACCTGCTTGTGCCACACTGAGTCATGTGCCTCCTAAATGGCTTGCGCTCATTTCTCTGGGGTCTATCCCGTGATGTTCAGACCCGGTACTGTTCAGGTAGGGAAAGTTTGCGTCCCTGCACAAGCATGACTGGTGCTTCACTTATCGCTTAATTTATGCACCGCCTCAAACAGTATAAGTCCTCTGGAATGCGAGTGTCCCATTTTGTGTGATCAGTGTCAAGACGCAAATGTAGCCGAGTCATAATCTCTTGATTACTTCTCTCAGTGGGATTTGCCCTGGGGTGGTACACTGGTGTCGTATGGGGTGTGACGCTCCACTTTTCACAGACATTTCGCCATTGGTGTCCTGTTAACAACACCTGAGGGGTAACCCCACCTCTGATTCCCACACGTGCGCTATTGTTCCTGCTCTGCAGTTACTCAAAGGAAATGCCTCCACCCATCTTGTGAAACAGTCCATCACAACAAGTAAGAACTTTTGTCCCCTCGAAGTCCTAGGATCACTAGCGAGACATTTTGCTTGCACACAGTCATCAAGGACACATAATCCCTCACATGTCTGCTCACTGCAACATCTCACAATGTCTTGTGTGTACTTATTGGTCAGCTGGGCTGCGTGTACAAAGGCATCCAGGTTGTCTACTGTCCGCATGCCTGCCCTGAGGCCCTGGATGTTATGCATTTTTCATCCATAAAGATATAAATAATACAACGACGGCGATAGCATGTCAACGCATATACTAGCCAAATTAACATCTTAAGTTAGGGCATGTTTGCTACTGTGTTGTGGTGGCATACCTGACTTTAAGAACGAAAAAAAACATACATACCAGGGACTCAGAGTTGGTGCGCAGACAGTAGTTCTGCACCAGGTGGGAGAGTGGGTGGAGTGGTTGTATTCGGGACACAGACAGCAGCTTCATAAAATAAGGCATCTGGGATCTGTCCAGGTGTGCCGCTGGTGGGTGGCAACAGTTCTTCCCATTCTGCACCATCTCTAGCTTCTACTGCCTCATCTGGGTTGCGTGATAACTCATCTGCCAGCTCATTTTGCTTCCCAGGAACTTGCTGTACTGTAAAATATAGTGCCTGCAATAATATTGTCACCTTGTGAGTTTTGATTGACGGCCTTGCATTGTTTGCAACCACTTGAGGCACTGGCTGTTGGCTCTTAAAACAAAATGTTGGCCTTCTAAGTGAGGACAGTACCGTCTTAAAGCCCACACCACTCTCAAACATTCCCTCTCGTTCACACTATACCTTCAATCTACTTGACCAAATTTAGAACTGGCGTATTCTACCACTCGGGGCTTGCCTTCATCACCCAGTTGCAACAAGATGGCACCTATCCCTGCTTGGCTTGCATCTGTTTGTGCAATTGTAAGCTTCTTTGGGACAAGTTGCGCCAGCATCCTGCACTGGCTGAATTTGAGTTTAAGCTTATAAAAAGCATTTTGTGCTGTTTAAGATCCACTGGAACTGGGTTTTGGGTGACCGCAAGTTTGTTAGTGGTCTGGCTACAATGGAGAACTCTGGAATGAAAGAACGCAATCAATTAGCCAGCCCTAGAAATCGTTGTATGTGTTAACGTGTACGTGGCGGGGCTTTGTTTGCAGTAATCTGAAGCTGTTTCTCAGTCGGGCAGTTTTCCTCAGCATTCACAATGAGCCCCAAGAAATCCAGTTAAGTTGTGCTAATTTGGCATTTGTTTGGATTGCAAGTCAAGCTCAAGCATTTATGACAGAAGATGAGCACGTTCTTCTCATGTCTGGGACCACGTTGAAAATTTCCCTGAGTAGTTGTCCAGAACCTGCGTCATTTAAAATGTTGCTGGGGCATTTTGTAAATCAAATGGCATAGCACAAAATTGAAATTATCTACCATCTGGAATAGTAAGTGCAGTCTTAGGTCAGTCCTCAGGTCTTTTTGGCACCTGCCAATAGTCTGCCTTTAAGTAAAGAGGTGTGAAAATTTTAACATTCCCAAGGCCAGCCAAAGTGTAATATTCAGCAGAGGATGTGGAATATTGATGGTTACTTTATTGTTGATAGGTTTAAAATTTAAACAAAAATGTAACAACCATCCTTTTCTGCCAAAACTATCTGAAAATTATATGGCCTTTCACTGAGTTCAATTATGCCGTCACGTAACATCTCCTGCACCTGTGTGAGGATAGTTTGTTTGCCTGTATGTCCATAGCTACCAGGGGCAATAAACATGGGTGTATGTGGATGTGTAGGAATTGCATGTTTGGTTACACTGGTGTGTATCAAGGGGTCTGCTGTAACAAACACATTGCTATGCTGGTCAAGTATACACTGGATCAAATCATGGTTGAGACTGACCTTATGATGCGTTGCTGGCGGTGAGCATCCAATGTTGTAGATGGTGTGTCAGCCCTGGGTACAGATATGCACGTGGGCTGCGTTTACCTCTATTTGTGCATCCTGTGCATGCAGCCCCGGCTGTCTCAGGATGACGTCATCTCGCAGCTCGTCTACCACCAAGGCAGTCGTAGTGGACGTCTGGTCCCATACATCCACTTAAAATGTTGTGTCCGCACGTGCATCTCAAGTATCTCCGGTAGTGGCCAGCTGTAGTCTGCCTGGCTGATGCTCGAACTGAGATTCCTCGACGAGCCTCGCTGTGAAGCAGTTGTGGCTGGCAGCTGTTTCTATAAGGGCATTAACAGGATGACCATTGACAACCACTGGTACTCGTAGCATGTTGTTATCCTCCATACACGCATGACCTAAAACAGGCTTAGTCACATCTCGTCCGATGTTGTGTACAGGTATGGGGAGGGAAGGTTGGGTTGGGTTGGGTTGCCCTGCCGTTCCCTACACTCCATTTCCCGATGGGTTGATTCGGGTTCCTCCTGGTTGGTACTAGTTCCGTATCGGACAGTCCTTGTGCCAGTGATGTATGTCCCCCAGGCACTTCTGGCATCTGGGTGATGGTCCTTCACCAATCATTCGCCGAGGACAATCTGGGGTCTATTGTTGACAGTCAATGTTATCTGGGCAGGAGATGGTGCGTGAACTATGCCGTGGTGGTGCATAACAAACTACCGCCTTCTTGTCAGCTGCTTTTATAGTGTTGCATAGGTGTTGCATGCATGCATGTTAATCGCACTACCTCTAAATCCTGTTCCACAGCTCGGGCGTACTGAATGAATCCTTCCACTGTTTGTCGTGTCGCATGTTGATTTAAACTGTGTTATAAACATTAGATAATATGCATGTTATATTATTTAACAACAATTAATGCTAGATGTTAATAATTATAAATACTACAGATGTTTTACTGACATTTACATTCCTATAAAATTCATTCAGGAGTGTTTACACTGAACTCTAAAATTTAATATTTAGTGTTCAAAATACGCAGTTAAGCTGCAAATGAGCTACTTATCCCCATTGTTATTCATTATATTTTTAGACTACATACATGAAGTAATCTAATTTTACACTGTATCACTATTTGTGGGTGATTTTACTACATACATGAAGTAATCTAATTTTACACTGTATCACTATTTGTGGGCGATTTTAAAATCTCTAACGTTATTAGTTCCGTACCTGATTGTAATTGTCGACAAAAAGACATTGATGCAATAACTGCTTGGAATGTAAATAATAAACTTTCTTCAAATGCCAGAACAAATTCATTTTATCAGTGTTTCTGGGAAACATAATGGTATTAAGAATGTTTATAACATATATGATAAGAATTTAATGTCTAAACCTGTTATTAAAAATCTATGTATTTTTATAGACAAAAATACGTTTTTGCACCACCATGCAGTTTTTTAAAAGGAGCCTCAGATAGAATATTTGGACAAACAGTATTAATTAATTAATTAATTAGAATGTACTTTTTTTTTAAACTAAGACTTAAAATTCCTTTACACAGCACTGAACCAAAAGGACTTCTCAAATATTATATGCTAGCCGTTACAGTTAGTGTATAGATTTGTAGGACATTATAACTATTTTCATTGATTTTGTATGCCTTTGTCTTTTTTTTTACAACATCTAGGCAAAAACGCTGTTGTTGTATTCAGTAAATTTGTATTAAATAAACATATTAAATAAGTAAATAAAAAACAGTATATGCTAAAAGAGCATAAACAAGAGCCAAGATCAGTTGTCAAATTTGTGTTGCATCCCACTTTGTACTTCTTTGGCAAGTTTGTATTAGTTTGTGACTGTTTGTTAATTTTACTGTGCAGGGGAAAAACCTTTCAAATGCCAGTATTGCAACAAGTGTTTCTCTGACAAAGGAGCGTGCAACTCTCATATTCAAGTGCACACAGGCGAGGGGAAATCTGTGTGTCATTTTTGTGGAAAAATATTCTCAAATAAGCAGGTAAGCCAATTACAATGTGTATCCTATATACTTTTTCAAAATAAGCAAAAGTAGGGTACTTTATGTTTTTCAAATTTTGTTTATGTAACTTAAAGTAATAGATTTTATTTTTATTGCATTTTACAATTGATGACTGCAACGGATGAGCACCCAGTGCACCCTGAGAACTAAAAAAATGCAAAAGTCACGTGATTATCGCAACAAGTGTGTATTGTTTATGCTCTAACAACTGGAATGTATTGCATTTACATTTATTACAACAAATTAATTTAAAAACTAATTTTTTCAAACCTAGATGACAATTTAGACCGTGATCCCTTGGTTCTCCAACTTTGATTTGAGAATAGATTTTTGTGTCTAAAAGAGAGAATGTATCCTAAAACTGACTCCTCTTTTTCTCTTCAAATAGTTTTTACTATGTTGACTAAATTTTTTTTCACAACAAAAAATGTTACAGTTCAGTAAGTTTTTGTTAGTTAGCTAATTAAATTAGTCTAAACCATGTAATATTTGGTTTAGAAAAAATGCAGTAAAACTTTTTTCATAAAAAATTGGGAGATGGTTATCTTCTCTCTTTTAAGCAAAAAAATTTTATTGCAAAAGCAGAAAAAATGCCTAAATTTAAGTCCGAGAACTTTAGGGCGATATATTACTACTATTTATTTGTTATGAACCAGCTATTAATTATAAACAAGAAGCACTAGTCTTTTGTAATCTAATTGTCATTTCAGTAACAAACAATATTATGTGGCAGTGATTCCTCATTTGTGCTTTTAAAATTATTATTTTTTTAAGCCTAAAGAAGGGCAGTTGTAAAACTGTCTACCTGTTTTGTTGGAAATAGCTTTTACTATATAGTCAGATTTTTTTCCAGTTAAATATTTTAATGGTTTTGGTTAGTTATGTAACCAACAAAAATTTGTTGAAACAAATAATTACCTAAACACCTACCAATGTTTTTACGCTTAAAAAATATAGCCAACATACAGAAATATTCTGTTTTAACGACACTCTTTAATTAAGTCCCAAGTCCTCCTAAGCTGGCTTCATTATTTTTTCTTGCAAAAAGGTCATAAGTAAAATGTTATATTCACATTTTAAACATAAATTTTAATAACCTTACGTAACATTTTATCATACAAATACTAAGGTGAAGTAAACATGTGGATTGAAGAAAATTCATAACTTGTACAAACAATATCTTCACGCCTTATATTTCAGATGACAAAAACTGTTGAAGTTAAATCGTAGCATATTGCTCATCGTAAAAGTGTAAAGCTGTGGTTCACATGTAACATTGACAGTGATGAAAACAAGGGGTTCATCATAAATGTTTTCGTAGGTTTTTCCTTTGCAGCAGTTATATTCTATCTGGATCATCCAGAGTATCTACATGAAGTTCAGGGTTCGGTATATTATAACAACTTCTGCCCCTACAGTGGACACACATTATGGAGCAACTGAGGCCAGCAGTACGGCAAGAGCAGCGTATGCCACAATCTACCTTACAAGCTCAGGAAAAAAGTTGTAATGGGTCGTTTGGTGCGGGAGGTATATTAGATGCAACTGGTATCAGTGATTGACCTGGCACAATCGGTTGGACAAAGTGGGTTATCAAGCCATTCTTGAACCTGAAGAACATAATCGAACATCTAGTTAGATCACTGTTATAAATTAAGGTAAAGTAATTTCAATCTAATTTCACTACAACTTACCTGTAGACATGTTCTGAAGCTGTGCTGCTGGCTGACTGCACTGGTAGGCGAAAGGCCTGCCAGTTCAAAGGAGGCTGTGACTGCCTGCCTCGTAAAAGAACGAGCAAACGTACACCACTGAGTTCATCCAAGCTCGTGAAATTTTCATTGGTGTACAGTTGGATAAGGAACTGTTCACCAGCAGTTGTGATTTGGCCTTTGTCTGCTGAAGGATTGTTGAAAACGTCTGCAATGGTTTGAACATTGCATTTGTCAAGCAACTTCCATGCTTTCTTTTTTCCCTTGCCGAAAACAGCTGTGGTTATGTCACAACCTGTGACTACATGGATAAAGAGCAGTCTTCACACCTGTATTTCTCTGAATATCACCTACCTTGTATATCTTTATTTCTGAATTAAGTACAATTTATTTTAAACCTTCTTGTGCCCAAGCTAGAAGCATTATGAGAATATCCATGTCAGTAGCCACAACTGTGACCTCCCGACCTGCAGTTGCTTCCTCTATTGCTGATCGGACAATCAATGTATCAGCGTCTACTACTGCCTGCTGTACCTTTAGTCACGCTTTCTGGAATGCCAGTTAGAACATTTTGATGAACCTTGTCTTATTGTTCCCATTGGACAGAAAGTCTGACTGTGATACTGTTACAATGGTGTTTGAGGGAAGGGTAGTGTCAGGAGATTTCTTACGTACTTCACTGCGTTTTTGCTGCTCTTTTTTATATACATAACTTTGTTGTAGCCATTGAAAACAACAATAGCTGATGTAGAATAGTTCCGTCTTACATATTGAAGGTATGATTTGATTAACATTCCAATTGCAAGAAATAGCAATGAAGCCGGCATAGTAGCACTAGGGACTTTAAGTATGTTATTCTGTACACTACAAAGTGCTTGTGTACCAATTTTCAGGTTTACAATGTTTTTTAAGGTTATTAAAATTGATGTTTAAAATGTGAATATAACATGTTACTTATGACCTTTTTGCAAGAAAAAACAATGAAGCAAGCTTAGGAGGACTTGGGACTTTTAGTATGTTGTTCTATACAGTGAAAAGTGCTTGTGTACCAATTTCCAGATTTACAGTTTTTTTTACATGTTTAAACCTAATATGCCTGGGCTATCAATTTTTTTAATGCATAAGAATATCTCAGGGAGCATTGTTTACATTGTCACTTACATTTTGGTTTTTTTTTCCGCCAAGCCTTAAAAAAAATCCTCTAAGAGCGATGTACATATTTAATCTTTAATTTTAAAAGGTCTGGTTCCATTTCATGTTCTGTTCACCGGAAACAAGATAACATTGGGCGTACCATTTGCCAGGTCAAAATACCACTTAATTTGTGCCTACAAAGCTCTTGTTCTTAAGGGATAATACACTATAAAATTGTGTGTATTGGTTTGTTTACATTTTAGGTGCCGTTAAAGTGTAGGCAGTATAATTGTCCAGAAATTAACTTCATGAAGTTGCGATCATTATGTTAGTTTATGTCCAGAAAATAGAACATTTTTCTCTGCAAGAAAATATGTAATAATTGAGGAATGGCAGAGAAGTTGAAGGATACCAGCAATTGAATTAGCAAAATAATTAAATCTGTTTGAGTTGATATTCATTATTGCAGCTCGTGAGTCAATATTACTGATTTCACAGGAATGTGGTGCTTCAAGTAGAAAAAGATATAATGTCCACTAAAAAATGGAAGCTTTTGAGCATAATCTAATTAAGTTATTTCTTGAAGTTGCATTGGTTAACACTCTAGTTTTTCCTTTTTAATAAAACACAAAAAATTGAACTGAACACTTGTAGTATATGTTATTAAAGATTTCAAAACTTTATTTGTATGATTAAACTAGCAGTCCCCCGCAGCTTTGCTCGCGAGTATTATTAATAACTGGTAATATTTACTTTAATTGAAGAACCTATTTGTACACAAGATTAGTATTTCAGTCATCAAATGTTAGAATGTCCAAGCGGCTAGTTGAACTAATTCAGCAGCAGGATAAATAGCTATAGCTGCCCATGCAAAAAGCAGTCTTAAATTTGTCCCTGCCACTAATGGCGACTTCGCCTGGGCCTTGTTTATAGCCCTGCCAATTTGATGCTGTGGGGTGATTACGGACACCTAAGGTAAGAGGTTAATCGAATAAAAAACATCTTATTTACCCTGTGCACATCCATTGCTGACGGTGCCCTCAACTACATATTTTCAAAATATTCCCTTGAATTTTTTTGCCATTACAAAGTTTCAGTGGGAAAAGGTTTCACGGAAACGTATTTGGTGCCCCAAACTCGAGATTAGTGAGATGATATATCGTCGTTTTACTGCCAAAAGTGACCTAGTCAAAATCAGATAAAATAACAAAAATGCTAGGAATATGTATATGTTGTTCACGAACAATTGCCCAAGTTTTAAGTCTATTCGTCGTTTCGTACTGTTCGTGTCACAGTATAGAAACTTACCACATTTTTGTTAATATGTACAATTTAGTAGTGTTTTTAAACAAAATAACATTAATGACTTAATCAGTTATGGCAGAGTACCGACGATATGTCAGCTGATATTGTAGAGGAACCTAAGTGGAAAGCGAGCTGCAAATTCCATTTTACCCCTTTTAAACGACTACATGTAAATTCCACTAATTTGTTCTACCTTGCAGTTTTTGTGTGTTAAAATTGAATGTTCGTACGCAACTTTTAACGGAATTCGAGCCCAGAACCTCCCGGAATTTAGACCTGAGTAACAAACAACTGCGTCACGTAACGTCGAAATAATTCATAAAAATAAAATTTTATTTAAAAAAAAATAAAGTATTTGTGTCTTGCTGGGCTCATAGAGGTTGTACAACACCATGTCTCGATAGGTTACTGTAGAGTGAATCTCCTGTAGGCTATACATTATTTATCGCTGCTTGTTCCTGCTTTTCTGATCGTCTACCTTGAATGTTGTCCCCAAATTAGTTTTATTCTTAATAATCACGTTATCTTATAAAGTAAAACAACTTACTTAAATATATATGTTTATTATTTTTAAATACTTACATAAGCAACACTCTGACGTGAACAACACCTCTATATGACTGGTTACCATTTGGGTATCAAATTTTTAAACATTTTAAATTCACATCTTAGACAATTGTATAAGTATCCAATTAAAGTGTAAACCACATCGCTAGCCCGTTCAGTCGAATAAAAATTTATCATTAACTAAAAAAACACATATCACCCCTGCACAGTACTAAAAAATCGAATTTTGAAAAATCTTAAAACCGTTTTGCGATCATTTCTTAAATCATCATCCTGAAGCAAAAATTAACTGTATATCTCAACGGGTTCGATAGATATCGCAGATTTATCTGAAACACATTCAAGGTCTTTTCACCACCTAAGAGAGCAAATTTCAAAAAACCCTTGAATTACGTTTTAGATTACTTTACTGGTGTCTCGTGGACGTGAAAAACATGACATTACCCCGCTGGGTTCAAGATATATCGACAATTAATTGAAAACACATTTCACCACTTTTCACCCCTTTTCACCTCCTTAGGTAGTGAATTTCGAAAATTCCTGAAATTGCTTTTCAGGTAATTGAGTAAGCATCAATCTTAAACAAAAATCACGTCGCTATATAAAATTCAATGGGATCAATATATATCGATTGTGAATCGAAAACACATTTTACCCTTTTTTTTAACCGGTTTAGGGCTGAAATCGGAAAATATATTTTTATGGTACTTGGGATATTTACAAAATCATCAATTTAAAGTAATGAGCACTTCGATATTTCAATTGGTTCAATAGATATGGAGGGATAATCGAAAACACATTTAATGTATTTTAACCCCCTTAATTAAAGAATTTCGAAAAGTCTTGGACTCCTGTCATAGACGTTTGTATAAGTAATTAATTAAAGCAAAAATACAACGATAGCCAATTGTGTTTCAAAGATACAGAGGATTAATGAAAAACACATTTTGCCAGTTTTTACTGCTTGAGGGTAAAATTTCAAAAAAACCCTAAAACTACTTTTTGGGTATTTACGTCAGCTACATTTTGAAGTGGTAACCAACTCTTTATCCCGAAGAATTCAATAGATATTGATAGTTAATCGGAAACACATTTAATGTCTTTTCACCCCCTTAAATGTTGAATTTCTAAAAATTCTTAAATTGGCCAATATGCATTTTTATGTGTCCTATTAAAGCAAAAATCACAATGATAGGCCGTCGGGTTCGAGCTCTATAGACGTTTCTTCGGAGACAAATTTCACGCCTTTTCACCCCCTTAGAAGTTGAATTTTGAAAAATCCCTTCTTAGTGCTCGCCTACGACCTGAGGGGAACCCACACTCACGATTCTAGGTTCAGTGGTTTGGGCTGCAGTTTGATATGTCAGTCAGTCAGTCAGTCAGTCAGTCAGTGTTCATTTATATATATATATGTAGAGATAAGAAGAAAATAAATGGACTTGCTTATAAGAGCATTTGTGTAAAAAGTGTGTCAGTGAATCATAACACATTTGATTAATGGACAAAAAGCACAATGATAACACTAAAGCATTTTGAGAAGAAAAAAAAAGGTTGAAAAGTGGGCTTATGACCTTGATTAAAAAGTGGATTGTACTTACAGGAAGATTCTTTAGTTTATTGACACATGTCCTGCTCCACGAAACATAAAAGACCTCCAAAATGTGAGAGTCGTATTCTTGCCATAAAATTGCCGAAGCAAAGTGCTTGGTAGCACAGCCTCAGGCAGGAATGGAGAACAGAGGAAGATACCAGCCCCTGGGAGGAGAGGTTCCTTTTACCAGTTGCACAGAGCCCAGCATGTCCTGTGAAACAATGTGGCATTTAGTGTGGCACCAGAAGACTGGAATTCCATAAATTCCTAGATTGGATTTACGGGAGAAACTACTGACGTTAAAAAAAAGAGGAGGAAGATAGTGACTTCTGAAAGTCAAGGAAAATCCATTGTTGTCCGTAATAAGGACAAGGTGGTAGATGCGGTAGCAATAATCAACAGTGTGAGGATAAGCATAAGGGAGGAGAGGTTCGTGTGAGGTAGCCACAGGTCAAGCACAGTGTAAAATGGAGCAGTGATGAAGGTAGTTTTGTAGCAGCACAAGCCAGACGGAACTAGTTGGTAAAGCTTACCAGCTGGCAGTTAAAAGAGAAAACTCAGCACTAGTGAGGAAAACATGGCAAGTTTATTGAAAACTGGCTGGAGTTTGCAGATTGCCTTCAAAACCATTTTGGCAGGACAGAGATAATCCTGAATGTATTGCACGGCGTGCATGGGGTACAACAGCAAGAAAACTGAGAGGCTGAATTTGTGCAGTGCACTACGCCCGATCCCTGCTAGGAGCGTTTGACGAACTGATTTCGACGGCGAGTGTTTTGACAGACGTCTATTCCTGTAGTGTCAGTGGGTGTGTGCGGACTGGCTCTGCTTCAATCTCACGTCGGCAGAATACTGGGGGTATGTGGTGTCCAGCAAAAATGTTATTAATACAAAATAATCATGCAGCTCCTTTGCTTGCTTTTATAATTAATATGTTTTTGAAGTCATGTTTTCTGTCGGCCATAACTGTTGTGAGCGCCAGTCAAGGCAGGGACAGCCAAAGTAATGTATCCTTTTTAATGGAGCACATTTTTATTACCATCCCTATTTTTTGTTTTGTAACTTTCACTTGTGATCACTACAGTAGTCTTCTTTAGTGGGGTTATCCATATACCCCAAGCATTCCGTTGATATAGCTAGATTGGTAATTGAGTTCATATTTGGGGGGAAATTATTTGATGTACCATATTTATATAGCATAGAGTAATTGAAATAATAATTCTTTATTTTAGTATGTGTAAGTGCTCCTAATTAAGTTTCTGACGAGGGTTCTAGGGGTGGACCCCATCACAGACAAGTGCACCACTTGTTCAGCAGCAATACAATCGTTTCATAGAATAACAAAACATTCAGACCCAACCAATGAAACATAAAGGACATTAATAATCAGCAAACATATATGCAGACAAAAACTGCTGAAATGTGATGCAGGAAGTACTCTATTTACGTTGTACTACTTTATGCCATTTCAGAAAAAATGTTGTTTACGATGTTCCCTGCACCTCTGTCGTTCTGTTTGGTTCAACCATTACACTCTGTATAAATTGAGTAATGTATAGTAGTTTTACATTTTATTAGTACTACATAGTGTAGGATACACATGCATTGCCCTCTCTTATCATGCTCTATGACAGACGCTGCCTGCTTTCTCCACGCGCCCACTCGCCCATGTCCTACGATGACACAACAGTTTCCTCTTCCCCTCAGTAGAACTCTGCGGCACTTTGGTGGTTGTTATAAGATTGTGTTGGGCGGAGTTTTAAATATTCCGTTGTTAACTTTGTCGCACTATAAATATGTTCTTATTGCAGAATCAGTTCAATGCGATTTATGATTTTTTCTTTGTTTGATGACTTCCAAACTGCTGACTTGTCTGGTTATCCACGAAAATGGATGTTTTGTGACATTTCGAAACAGCCCAAAGAGCTCTTGACATAAACAAAGTGTTAACTTTATGTAATTCTGTGTTTTGTGACGTACATTTTAAGGCCAAGCGCCCTTGTTTATACTGTTTACCAATAATTATTTTTCAAGCCTTAATGAGAGCAGATGTCAAAAAGCTATTTTGCAGTTTTGTTTAAGCTAGTATTTACAGTGTTCGCTAGTTTTTTTCAAGACATTAAATATTAAGTATTAAAATTAACAAAAGTTTTTAAACTGACCTATTAGTCGAAACCATGTAGTTTCCTGTCTTGAAAAAAATAGCTATCACAGTAAAAACTTTTTTAGACAAACCCAGCCAATCAGATTTGTGGTATTTGCTCTCGTTTAAGCTTTACAAAACTAATCCTCGCATAAACATTAGAAATAGTCAAGCGTAGCCTTAAAATATTGTTTTCTCTCACAAAATATGAAATGTATTTTACAGTGAATTTGGTTAATGTTATAAGAAACTTTGCCATACGATAAATTGTAAAAATTTAAGTGACTTTGAATAGTGAAAGACTGTAGATGTGCGTAAGCAATACAGTCAAAGATGTTATCTCTGTGATAGACATTTGCGAGTAAAACACTAAAATGCTACATCTGCGTGTTCATAGTTACTCTGCTAGTGACATCAGCTAAGTTTACAACAGTAAAGTTTAAATGGCATGTAAATGTAAAATGATAGTCCTGACAATCAAACAGTAGCTGCAATTAATCAAAACAAGTGGACAGGACATCCATGTCAGGACATGTGTGCATGGTAAAAGCAAAGCTCTTTTATGAAGCTTTGGACATAGAGGGAGAGTTCAGCGTATCCTCTGGATGCCAAACCAAATCTAAGTTTAGGTACGGAATCTGATAAATTTCTGTGCAAAGAGAAAGTTCTAAGGTACAAGCTGCCGAACAGTTTCGTGCTGGCATGGTTTGTGTGTGTGTGTGCGCGTGCGCAAGGAGCAGCGAGTATTATGCCGCTGCGTGTCTGGCAGAGAGGAAGGTAGGTCAGCTGTCTTGCCGTCCTCCCTCCAGTCCCTCTTCTCATAGCTGGTGCTAGCCATCATGCCTAAGATAAACTAGTGCTCATGGCCATGCCTAACGGTGCAGAGCAGGACTTTCATGGTCATTGTAAAAATATGTGGCCTGCACGTGCAGCAATGTCTCACAGTCTTTTATGAAAGGGAGAATAAAAACATGTTTACAATTACAAACACATGTCTATGTTGTTATTATTAAATATTGCAGCTGTTATATGTACTAAAGCAGCTGGTTTTAATAACTATGCTGAAATTCCGACAAGTATTTGAACTTGTTTCCCACGCTGTCATTTCACTGTTCGTCTATGATAAACTCTCACGGTCCAGTGGCACGCGCTGCCGACAAACCGTGTTTGGCTGTAGGCCGTGGGTGGCAGGTCTGACTCAATTTGTTTCAATTTGCATCATTGTTTTCAGAAACGTAACCCCAACATAAATTGAGATCTTACTGTATTTATTAATCATATTTGTAGTGGTTAACATGTTCGTTCACATTGCTATTTCATATCATGAGAATTACAATTCTGCCCATACATGTGACATGAAAATAATACAAAGGAAGTGTGTTTTCTTCTAATAAAATACCATATTAAGAGAAAGTTTGTAAGCTATTATTGTATTTCTTTATTCCAGAAGCTGAATTTTCATGTCAGAATACATACCGGAGAAGGTTTAAAAAGCTGTGAGGTCTGCAGTAAGGTAAAGTTTAGTACATTTTGTAGTGTATTAACTATGGTGCAACTATTGTGCGATTCAAAGAAATATGATTAGGTACCATGCAATCATGTATTTCTTTGCATGTTAAGTATTGTAAAGAAATAATAGAAAACTGTGTAGTAATTCTATGCTTCATGTTGGTAAGTAAATAATGAGTTGGCAATGCCACATTTCAACTACGTTATTAGAATAAAACATTGAATACCGGTACTGTAATTATTAATTTTAATATAATTTTTTATTATTAAATGCACACTTATAGGATACAACAAGAGGCTTTTGGCCTAGATGTTGTAACAAAGAAAAACAGAAAAATAAAGAATAAAAAACACAAACATACCATCACACAACAATTATTAGCAATAACAATATTTTCAGTCAACAGAGCATTGAATTAAAAAATATGTGGATCCCATTGATTAAAAGAGAAACAAATTTACTGCACAAAATAAAAACAAATACTCAACCCACCACAACCAATCAGAGCCAATACATGCTGCGCGACCAATCAGGAGACAGCTCGTCTCCCATTGGCTGAGCATGATAAGGGGCTTTACCCTATATAAACCCATGGTTTTTCCTGTCTCCTCATCAGTCGCACTCGTGTTCCTGAACCCTGTGTGTCTACCTGATGATGGGAACATATTCCAGTTCCCGAAACGTCGTTAATACTGACTGTTTGGAAAACTACTGTGTTTTGTTTCGTCTCATCATTTGTGTCGTTTGTTGTTTTTTCTGTTTGTGTCCGACATCTTTGTGCTTTGTTTAGTCTCATCGTTGTGTCGTTTGCTGTATTTCTGTTTGTGTTTCTGTTTCGTCTCATTGTTGTGGCGCATGCCAACTTAGCTATTTTTATATTTTTTATATATTTGTTTTTTCTTTTATTTTCTGTTTGTTCCTTGTTTTATCTGACCAGATTCCAGTTTTGGAATTTCATGTTGTGTATGTATCCTGATGACTAAAGCATACTCTGCTTATTTATGTTTTCTTGTCTTATTTTTAGTTTTCTTTTGACAGTCATTTATTTCGCAATGGAGTATGTCCAAGTAAATAAATCCAGGCATCCCACAACAAACATTAATTACGTCTAAAAAGATAAACAGCGCACACAAAATATAAGATTCCGTATTTTGGATCAAGGCAGGAAGAGTCAATGACTGTTCAAGCCTCACATTGGGCGCCATGTTGTAGCATTGGAGCACGTCTCTCGAAATAACTCTGGCCCTGCGGTGGAAACCATGTTGTAGCAGTGCATCATTATCAATGTGTGACTGCACCGCTCCTAGCTAATGCAACATGTTGTAGCAAAACCCTTAGTCATGCCCTTGTGAGCCAGAGTGTGTGATGTTACATGTACAGTTTCTCTGCTTTCAACCGCACCATGCAGGTCAGACAACTAGCTGTAATCATATTTCTGTTTGCCACGACTAGCTCTGTCTGTGTTTAAAGTATGATCTATGGATATGGAACTATTTATGTATTGAAATTTAAAAATTGAAACTTGCTTCAGTATATTTTAAAGATTGAATCATGTCACTCATATAAAAAAAATACTGTTCCTCCAGTCCTTGGTATATTAGTGAGGAAAATTCTCGTTTTTAATCAACAATATGCATGCAGTATAACCTTGATTTAACGAAATGCCACGGGACCTGAAAATCTTTTCTGTAAATCAATGTTTTGTTAAATCAGACTTCATTCTTTTTAATTCCCCCCCCCCCCCAAAAAAAAAAAACTTAAATCCTCAGACATGTTTTGTCAGAATTTACTGTAATTTTAAAAATGTCTCTTAGCTCGCAACAATAACCTAACACATGTACGGTACCATCAAAGCAGTGAAATAAAGAACTCGGCGAAAAAAAACTTAAAAAAAAAATAAATAAAAATAAAAACAAATAGTACAGTGGAACGCTCAGCAAGCGTGCACATGGAGTTAGTCGAACTTTCCATCTCTCTCCCACCCACTCCTCCAACAATATTCAAATAATTACAGTGAAAAATGTTCTTAAAAAATTGCAATGAAAACTGAATTTAAAATTTGTGAGACAATGGTAAAATTATAGTTAAATACACGTGCTGGCAGCCATTGTAGCTTGTAGGCAGCCGTGCTTGTGAAACAAACTGGTTCTTTATTGCTCCCTAAAAATACTTTGCACTTCGTTTTTTGTAGCATCGGAGAAACAAATTATTTATGTATATGGTAGTAAATTTTTTGCAAAACGTATGTATAAATGGTATCAATAATATAATTACGTATTTTTTTTTATAAATACGCTGGTTTTATCACGGGATGCGACAAAAAATAATCATGCTGGACACCACCACTTTCTATCAGTAATATAATTAATCAATAGAGCATACTGCACTGCAGTGCATTGTAACGGAGTCACGAAGCACTATCTGTGAATTAGTTCCTATGCTGTCCACCACTGTGTTGTGGAGACTGGTACCTAGATACTCGTCCACTTGCCAGCCACCACGGTGAGGATCTAGGCGCACACTTATGTTACGTTACAGTGTCACTCGCTCCGCTGTACGTGCACATGTCAAAGTTACTCCCACAACCAAGGTTGAAATTTTTTTTTCCTTGACGGATGGTTTAAGATCATCTATGGAGAAATAAGTATATACTGGGCCAAGAGTACTTTTAATAGACAATTTGTATTCAATTTTATCAAAGTTACTTAGTTATTTCATATTTGTTTTGTTATTTTTTGAAGGTTCCTAAAATCCTGTCATTAAATTGCTGTTTTTGTTATTCCCGAGTTAATTAAATTGGGTCTCTGCTGTAGTAGTCCCAGAGCAAACATACAAAAATATGGCATGCAGATTTCTCTATCGGCCTACATTGATGAAGCTGAATACTTTTTAGATCCTATATCCACTAGCCTAACATCTGTGAATGGAAAAAAAATTTCACTATAAATATGATCATCAGAGAAAGCAATTTAACAATTTATAAATAGAAGTTGAGGCACGGGTGCTGCGCACGGATGCGAAATACGTTCCTTCCAATTCAGTTCACGATGTCACCTATGTGGCAGTTGTTTGTTCGCCCAACTCACTGACTACTACTGCACAGTTCTCAGGTAGCAAATCACAGATTTGGTTCTCTCTTGTTGCCTAATACGGTGTACAAGTCAGTCATATAGTTTCCCACCATTCAGAAACACTAACACAATTATAGTGCCAGCGAAAGGGTTTACGGGCTCCAAAACACTTCCTAATATGGCAAAGGTCGAGAAATGAACAAAACAACTCAATTCCTCTTATACCTGGCCAAATATGGAATATGTTTGGTATCCTCATTTAAACAAATCTATACTGCTACATACCTGCCAACTGTCACGATTTAGGCGTGAGGCTCACAATTTTTTGTTATTGCTCACGCCCGCACGAATTTACGTAAAATCCTCACGATTATTTTCAAGTTTAGTAACTTCGATCAATCATTTGTAAGTTTTCTTGATGCGCGTGGCAATAGATAGATTAATCGCCTAGAGTGTGGCCGGTCATATCTTCTCGTTGCTGTTGGCGTTTCGTGCGCATTTGTTTTCGGCTTTGAGCAATCGATACAAACAATTACCGTGTGTTAATATTTTTTTTCAACTTCTACTAGGGAACTCTTTGTTTTTGGTGTTAATGTGATGTTTTTCGCTTCGTGCTGCGCGGGATTGCCGAGGTTAGGTTATGTGATGAATTCTCTGTAAACTTCATGGCCTACAATGACTGACCGGACCAGTAGCAAGAAGCATTACAAAACAACATTTGACCAGGCCTATTCTAAAGAGTTTCCTCATATTATCGCATCCCGGAAAGGAAACAGCTTTGCATTTTGTGTCGCGTGTCGGTGTGATTTTTAGCTTGCGCATGCGGGCCGAAACGACGTGTTAAAACATTCTCAAAGTAAAAAACATCTCGATAATGTGAAATGCATAGATTCCAACAAAAAATTGAGTTTTGCAAGTGATGTTGGCGATGATCGTGTTACTCGTGCAGAATGTTTGTTTACATCGTTTATTGTGGAACACAATTTGCCTTTGAGTTGTGCCGACCATACC
>PNEQ01124499.1:18791-47828 GCA_003012365.1 Medauroidea extradentata | reverse complement strand
TCCAGTGCCTTATGTGCACGTCTGCAGTTCTGCTTCATATATATTGGCAGCGTGCCTTTGAACTGTGACGTTTCTCATTTGACTGTACCAATCACAATAAGGTTACTGTAACACCACACGTCTGTGATTTGCGTGTAAAACCCCACGACACACGAATGTCAAAACATCCAATCTCTGACCGTGAAGCAAGTCTGCAGACATGCACACAAGTCACTGACACAAAGTGAGGCAAATTTCTTTTCGCGAAAAGTTCATGTCTCTACTTATTACTTTGTAGGCCTACTGTAAATGTTACTGTACATTTAAGGGTAACTTACCAAAAACACTTAATTCACATTTTAAAAAAATCGGTGAACCAATAATTAATAGCATGCTTGTTTTGGAAATGGTGACACTATTTATTAAAAGTTGATTAAAATCATATTCATGTGAAATATAACTACAGTCATTTTAGCTACCGCAAGCGGGGTTGACTTTGGGACGTTACAAAATATTTTTTTTTTTTCGCATATGTGGTAGCCCTAAATGAAGAATTTTATTTGCGGTAATTTCCGAACAATAAATAACCAAATGACATTAAACTAACGTTTACTTACAGTTTGCAATTATGGAAAATTAAAATAGTTTAGAAGTGTCTCAGAGTCACCCCACGAATCGAAAGTCTTATGGTACTGATTTATAAGGTAAGTTTATAAATTACAGATTATGTAGTAAAATATGCTTACAAATTCAATCTGTTACTCCAAACTGTTATTATCACTTTTTTAGTCAGTCAACATTGATACAAACGCACATTTACCAGTGAAAAATCACGTTACTTACTGAAACTGTGGACATCTTACGGATTCAAATTCACAGTAAATCACCCGGCGATTGCCGATGAACGCGCTTTGAAAAAACGAGAGAGTATCTTTCATGCAAGTATACGTTAATATATGTAGCGGTCTGTTCCTTGTATAGTGACAATTATTAACACCTTGACTGTTTACAGAAAAATCACGAAACGTTCTGTATCAGAGCACCAGTGTTATCTAACAGTATTGTGCTAGACAAATCTGGATATGCCAATAACGAAATAATAACATCCTATATAAATTATGTTACATTTAAGACTAGTAAACATTAAACTTCCATTGCCACAAACGATTGTTTCCAATCATATTGCATTTATTTTGAATCATCACAGATAACCCAAAGTAATACTTTTACGTCACTTGAGGCTATGCTCTCTAGTTTCTCCTTTTTAGTGATATTAATTTTTACGTCTAAATGAGATCAGATATCAAAAATCGGTTTAGGCGTTTAGTTTAATATCGTCTTTCCCATGTCGGTTGATGTTTTTAAGGCAGTAAATACTATGATATTGGCTAATTATGTAATGAACGAAATTCTTGTTAATTTACTTTTTAGTCGTAACCGTATAATTTCTTGCTTAAAAAAACACCTATCACTGCAAAAACCGTTTTAAACAAAAATGCTAGACAGATTTTTGAAACCTGTTCTCGTTTAAGTTTAAAAAAATAATTATCTCAAAAAAAGTACAAACATACTCTCGTGCTAGAAAACATTTTGATTTTTGTAATTTTTTTCATTGGTGCGTATTATACCGAAACAGTCGCAGAATCCCCTGGAAATTCTTCTATGCACGCCAAAGCGATAGATTATAGGTTGGTGGGAGTCAAATCCTCTTTATAGAACCTATAGCTCAAACATACGTGCTTGTTAGTAAGCTGTATGGCCCAAAGCGACCTGAAAAGAGCGCAACCACATTTACTTAGCAAGGACGCCCAGTATAATGAGCCGACAATTTTCTGCTCGCCATTAGTATAAGTGTATACTAGGGTCTAACGGCGCCGTTTAACCGGCGCGTCTTCGCTCTGAATATGTAAAGGTATAGAAGTCTTGAAGAGTTAGATTTTGTTATACGCATTTTCGTGTCAGCAGTTTAACATGGCATTAGCTCCGCCGCTAAGCAAATGGTCGCTTTATATTAGTTTTTAGTTCTAACGCTAGATAGCTCTGCTCATGTTTGCCTCCAGGACCATCCAAATATGTCGTCTTAAGAACCCATACATCGGCAATATGGCTTATTTTATTTCTTTGGTTAGGTAACAGCAATAGCAAATAACATCGGTTTTCATTGGATCCGAGACACGTATAAGTTTTCACTGCAGCAATCTTAGCAAGAGATTTATACAGCGCTTATACTATTACTAGATATGATGGTATAACGCGAAAATTTTTGTGTCAAGCGTCAACATACCCTTGAAAACACCGTAGCTTCTCGCAACATGTATGATTGGGTGATACACGTCTTAACACTCGATAGCATTCTGCAGACAAATAACAGGCATCAAGTTTTACAATAGTGCGTTTCTTATTAACTTAGTCAAATAGGGTAACAGCTCCAAGTACAAGCTAAAGGCAGTAATCTTCTGGTAAGCTGAACGTGTGTTGAAATACAGCAAACTGTCAAGTTTTCCTGCGGTTAATCGTCATCTCTAACTATTACCTTTCATTCGTTCCTATTACTATAAGCCCACATGTCCACCGGCAGTGTTCGAGATTAAAGTTACTATTTAAAATGGCGGGAGGAAAAATTGATTACAAATTCCTTGCATTTAACAGTGGCGTAGGGTTTCAGACCCGATGTGCCAGAGTGCAGGGGTCGCCATCATTAACTATACTATTCAATTTTTCTTATGCTATGTTTCTCCGCGAAGGCACAAACTAAATAGTAATACAGATGTGAAACGACGTGGCGGCTCGTTTGATATGGGCCAACTTCGCAGCTGATTAGCTCTCCGAAACTGTTGATACCAGCCTCGTGTATGTTTTGCTCCTGCATGTTACTGCAGGTTTCCTGTTGATCAGGCCGCCAGCTAGCAGGCCAACCACTTTAGACGGATTGGCAATAGGCATTTCCGCCATGTTGCTGGCATGTGTGACTGAGTTCGCCGATCTATCGGCTAATTCACTTATGTATTCCTAAATAATCTGTGGCTCAGGTAAGCAGATTAAAATTGACGTTTATTCCGCTAATTTATTTTAATAGCTCAGTTAGTAAGAGCAATTTCATATCGACTTATTGAATTCGAGTGCCCTCACTTTTCATAGGTGGCTGTACACTCAATAAGAAACCAAAAGAACGCCTTACAAACCTTTTCCGTGTCCGGCACCCATTATTACCTCTCAACCTCGCACAGCGACAAAACATCCCCTTCATCACCATGGATACAACTACCAGCCAATCAGCGACCCACCGTCAAAATGGCTAGTCGTATCCTCAACAATACGCAAACCATTCATTCAATTATTTTGAAACGTTGTACATTTACATGTATTACTATTATTAGAATAACATGAAGATTTTAATTATTTACATATTTTGTTTTAATTTTTTTAGCTCAGCATGATGTCCATCTCAGCCCCGCTTACCAACACCTGCGGACGCCTTCAAGGAGGGAGAGGGTTGGTTTGGCCCTCTTTCTCCGCGTCTCTACCCCGTCGCTACCCCGCTGCGCTACATTTAGCCATTACTGCGTGAAAACACAACTCTTTCTTGAAGCATTCTATCTTCCGGGAGTGCGTCGTTTGCCCTAAAGGCGTTTGCCCTAAAAGTTGGTCTTCTCTAGAAAATCACCTGAATTCATGTCTACAGGCATTTACCCTAACGTCGTTTGCCCTAAAAGCGTTTGCCCTAAAGTTGTTTGCCCTTAAGGCGTTTGCCCTATACTTTAGGGCAAACGACGTGTACCCTTTCTTCCAAAGTACCAAGCTAGGTAGCATAACGGTAACATGATGGACTTGCAATCGGGAGGACTCGGGTTCAATACCCGGTTCCGGCCATCCTGATTTAGGGTTTACGTTGTTTCCTGGAATCGCTCCAGGCGAATGCTGGTATGGTTCCTTCACAAAGGCCATGGCCGAATCCTCTCCCAGCTCCTGTTATTACGCTAACCATGTGTGTCACCGTTTCTAATGACCTCGCTGTCGACGAGACGTGAAACCCACTTACTTTACTTTCAAAGTTTGATATTAGTAATTCGGCAGGCATATGTAATTGGCATTAAAACCATTTGCAATACATCAAATAGTTTATTTTAAAATTCTGAACAAAACAACATTTGATTGAAGTTTCTAAGACCATTTTGTTTAATTTAAATACTATTACATACATATACTTATTTGCAATCTTTAAGAACGAATGAAATTGCGCATCTCATATGCACAGTAAAATAGGATGAATTTACAGCAGGTCGAGTGGTACTTTGGCATCCTAATTTTACATTTTTTTTTATTTTTAATAACGTGTTGATTAGAGCAACACGTTTAATACATAACGCCTAAGTGTGCAGAAAAAATGTATAGAGTTGCTTGCGTCGCTAACGTAAATAAATGTATTCTGCCACAATTCCACTTCACACCACACAATATCATCTCATTGTACTGTATAAAACACAAATTAAGTTACATACAGTATGATTAATTCACGAATTCGATGACAAATCCTGAATTGAATTTGCTGAATTACGAACTAATATTTTTGTGCATCTATAGTAACTTACTTATATAGGGTTTAAGTCAACGACGTGCCCTTCATTTTTACGTGAAAGCTCAAGGGTAATTGATAGAGTCACGATTATGTCGCGAAAAGAATTTTGCAACATTTTGTTTCAGTGTCTCGTGCGCACCTCGTCAGCTCTGCTTCCCGGCTATTGGCAGCGGGTCTTTGCTCAGACGCGTCCCTCATTTGACTGCACCAATAACAATGAGACTATTGTGACGTAATACGTCTGTGATTTGTCGGTAGAACCTCAAGACGTGTGACAGTTAAAACGTCCAATGGCTGACAATGAAACAGAGTTGCGGATGTGAACATAAGGCATAGAAACCAAATGGTGCAAAAATCTTTTCGCCATAAAATCGTGGCTCTAGTGATTGAGTTTCTAAGAAGTCCTTACATCTCACGTCACGATTTACGACTGTTTCAAATCCAACATTTTTAAAATAACTTTCGAGGGTTTCTTGCTATTTTGCCATGTGACATTAATAGAGACTCTGCTATTTCGTGGTATATTTGGAGTTCACACCGGACTTCAAAAGCATGTACGCACTGGACAACCCGGCATAATCGTATTGACTATATTACTCCTATCAAATCCAATAACTACTACGTCCACATGAAGTACCACCACTCTTAACATTGGAGATTTGTTTTTGGCTCGTCGTCGTGTCACTGTTGTATATTCAAAATATTGTACAAATACGTACTAATAACATATTTGTGGAGAAATAAAAATTACTTCAAAGTTTAGCAGTCATAACATCGTGATCAACACTGTCGAATGCTTTTCTGAATTCTAGGAGAGTAAGAAGAGTGACATTTTTAATATCAGTGGCGAGTGGGGAAAGTGGCTGACGTTGCCGCTGGCCGGCACAATAAACTCATTGTTAGAACCGAGTTTATGTGCTAGTAAGGGGTGTTACTGAGTATTGATCAGCGTCGGAATGAAGGGCTGGGTGAAACGGGAATGCCCCGAGATAACTGCCAGCCCCACTCGCGAAAATTGGGAGCAACTCAAGTGAAAATCGAGCCTGGACTGTTTCATTGAGCGGCAAGTGGTCTGAGCACAGCACCATAAGCCGCTCGTACGTTGCGAAACGCGCTCGCGAGAGAAAGGAAGTCGGAAGTAGTTTTAAAAGGATCCGTTACGTGTTGGAGGGAGAAAGAGGGAAGGTACAGCTAGGCGATTACGCAACGCTCCGAAACACACGCTTGTTCACGCCGTGGTAAACCCGGCGAAACGAATGTTGGAACACACATCCAGGCTAAACGCCCGCGCGCGCGTCAATAGCGCAGTTCCGTTTATCTCAGAAACCAAAAGTGCTAATGTTCCCAGCCTGGGGTTCACTTTCGTGAGGCTTGCACATTCAACTTAAAACCGACGTTTTTATAATGCGACATATGAGTAGACTTCTTTGCGTGTAATTAGTAGAGGCACGAGTATTTCGCGTATTCATCTGGCAGAGCCTAGACTTCTCAGTCCTATGCACGCACTGACCAAAGGCGAATATACATTGGCTTCTAATAGTACAAACGTGTAGCTCGTGATATCCTCACGACTTATTTCCTTATTTATAACTGGCTTGCAATCGTCAGATGTGTGTTAAAACCGCTGTCGTCTAATCACAGAAGGGGGATTGAAGTATACTTTATTGGCATTCAACCTTACCTAGAATCAATACGCGAAATAATCTTGCCTCTAGTCATTAGACACTAAATATATTATTTTTTTAATTTATATTTTGAATAACGGTTCACACTCAACAGACATCCCGGATGACTAGAGACCTCAAAATTTCACGTTTTCTTTTATGCACAAGCTAGAATTCAAGAACTATAGGTATGTATTACGTTCACAATTGACCGTTGACTTACTCGTCACTTCCTGGAAGTAACCCAGCAAATAATAAAACTGTAACTGAAAACAGGCTCATTTCACTGTGTCAGCGAGCAGCTAATAAATAGCTGCTGTCTGCACGATTTTACTTACATTCTTGGAGGCCAGCCTACAGGCCAGTGAATATGCGAATTTTTCCTGTCCCTATGGATGACTAATCGAAAAACGATGTAGGTAGTTCTTTCCAACTGAATCATCCTTGGGCTTTCACACATAAATGAGTAGCACATTCTTTGCATGAGAGCTAGTTTATGTTACTTGAGGCATATGAAAGTATGAGATGGTACTGCTGCAGTTCAATTAGGCTACAGGATTTGTTTTAGAGTTAGTATTCATAAGGTTACACATAAATTAATTGGTGATATAGGCCTGTATATAATACTTTTATGTTATGAATCTTGCACTTATATTGCTGCTGGGCTATAACTTATATTTTGGAACCAATTAAAAACGATGTTATTGGCTGTGGGTGTTTCACTACCAAAGTAATAAATTGCCATACGCATCTGTGTGTGTGACCTTCCGACGTACTGCTGATGCATAAGAGTTCTTAAAATATGACGACATTACCACGTTGAATTCATAAGATGTATAAGAATCCATATGATGTCTGGTCCTATTAGAAATCGCTGTTGGTACAGAACTTTTACGATTACAGTAAAGTTGCTCTTTATCTATTGTAAGACAATTTAATTTGAAAATGTCTTGCAGTACATTACTTTTCCCGCATCAATACTAGGCCGTTAATCTGTGTTACTCTCATCAGTCAAACAATGACGTTTTTTTTTGTACAATTCTTCATTTTATGTTACAAGTTGAAATTACGTAGCAGAACACAATGTGCATTTTTCCTCTGAGGAAGCAACGTCAACAAAAATGTCTGCAACGTAACCTACAAGATTAATGCCGGTATTAAAATTACCAGGACTCGACTCGGTGATCGAAGACGCATTGTCTGACCACTATACAATAACGGCTTCTGTTATGTCTAGGCAAGTACCTGCTGTTTCATCAAGTGCAATGTGGATTGTGGTAAAGCATTTGTTTATATAGCTATTTTTAGTCTACTATTTGTTACAATCTTCCCCTATAATATATAATGTCGTATTAACCAGTTTTGTAATTTTTCTTCCATTATTATCCGTGAATTACAAAGTATAACGAAAAACTCTGAACTAGAAAGTATAATTAAAACGTAAACCAAAAAATCAAGTAATATTTGGCGTCGAGTTCCAAATATATATAATTAAATTAATTATTTTTAACCATCGACAGATAAAATAATAATTTCATGTAATTGGTATCGCAAAATTTTTAAACTCTGATCCGTTGTTTGTCCAGATGGCGTCGTCCGTTAAGAAAAGCACGCTGGTAAATTTCCCGGTGTTTCGGCGAGCCAGATAGTTGGCTTCTACCTTTGTTGTTAAGAGGTTCTACTTACGATCTAGTAGCGATGACAAGTAAAAGCTGCACAAGTCGTCACTTACCTGAAACAAAGGAAAGTAATACGTTAATAACGAGCGTCCCTACGGACATATGCATGTAAACAATTTCTAGTAGGCCTAAAATACGTTTGTCTAACATAGTGCTTCGTGATGAACTGTTAAACAATACGTCATATAACTTAATATAGCAATATTGCTTAATATATTTACTGTTAGATTATTTTAATTATGAAGGCTTACAAACAGACATAGCCTATTAGAAGCGCACTTATAAAATACAATGATAAAACACAGCATTCGCTTAGATAATAAGCGTATTGTATTGGCATGAACATGGAAATTACAGAAGAATACGAAAACAAATTCAAATAAGATACTAAAATATAAAACATAAAAAAAATAACGATGTCCAATACTTCTGTGCATATATCTGTATGTATAATTTCTTACGAAAAGTAATGAAACCAGTCAACTAAAAAAAAAACTCCGTTCTCCCTTAATAATATTTTTTCTGGCGTTCGTTATCGTTTACATAGTAATTTACATCAAAGAGCTCAAATGTAACATAATTACGAAAAAAATCATTCTGTTTGTTGACACAGACATCTTCAACAAATTGAAATTACCGGTTTTCTCAACACTTAACCGTGACACGAATACCCTTCAGATAAAAGATGATGAATATTTATTTTTATTTATAATAATACGTACATGTATTAATTGACATATCACATACACGTGTAGGAGCACTTGCTTAACAGGTCTTGCCAAAACTAAACAATAAAAAAAATCACTAATGATTTTGAGGGTTGTCTGTTGTGTTCCTCAACTATATCACGTGTCCTTGTGGACTACGTAACAGAACCGTAACTCATCCTAAAAATATTTGAAAATATGGTAACAGCTGTTGTTCTACCATTACATTAATAAAACGATGCGGACCTGCATATAAAGCGAGAATGAGAAATTTTGGTCAACGCTTAACGTCGAGGTCTTTAGCGCAGGGGGGGGGGGCAGGGGTAACATGAGGTGAGTATGGAGAGGAGCCGGAATGATACGGGTGGGGTAAACGGAAGATACCGGAGAAAACCCGCTGACCAACGGCATCATCCGAGACGATTCCCACATGCGAAAATCCGGGGTCCGACCCAGCCGGGAATCGAACCTGGATCGCCTTGGTGGGAGGCGAATGGTCTGACCACTCGACGACCGCAGATTCCCACTCCCCCTTTTTTCCCCTTTATTTGTAAAGGTTCAAACAATCTTTCGAGCAAAACATAACTGATTTTGATATAACAATCAACACTTGGATAGAAATTAGTGTAGGCAACACAAATACGGTACCCATTTTGTGTTCAAACATCCCACATAAAAAATTATCCTTTATTAGAAAAAAGTAGGTAGCCTGAAAATCGCGTTTTCGTTTCGGTACAAGCTAGAATTTAAACAAATAAAAATTCATGTCAATTTGGTATTTTGCCCTTAATTTAATTGACAATAATTCAATCAATAACGACGGTCGGTGTTCTGTCCGAAGGCAGGTTTATAACCACGGAGAGCGCCGGGTGAAATCGATAATAAAGTGAGTGAGAGATTTTGGTCTGCGCTTAACATCGAGGTCTTTAGCGCTGGCGAAGACGACATGAGGTGAGTATGGAGCAGTGCCGGAATGAAAGTGCGGGGGAAATGGGAGATCCCCGAGAAAACCCGCCGACCAATGGCATCATCCGGCACGATTCCCACATGCGAAAATCCGAAGACGGACCCCGCTTGGGATCGAAGCTGGATCGCTACTAGCGATAGTGACTGAACGAGTGAATCAATAGATATTAAATAATTTTAATGAATGGTTAGATGAACGATGGAAAGAACAAAGGGATGAGCGAATAGAAACATGAATAAATCGCGTTTTCATATGGACACAAGCTAGGATTCAAACAACTGTAAATTCAAGTCACCTCCATAATTTTCTCTTGTCTTATTTAGAACACCTCTTGGATGGCGCACAGTCTATAATAAAGACGCAACTACATGCAAACCCAATAATATAGAATCACTGTATCCGACAGCAGCTATTGAGCAACTGCTACCTGCTTAGTACACTGATACTTACGGACCGAAAGATTTCGCGAAAAGATTTGTGCACATCTGCAGATGCGTCATGGTTATTTGCTATGTGTAGAGAGGATGGTATATCGCGTAAATGTTTTGTGCCAACATATCCTTGAAAACACTGTAGTTTCTTGCAACATATATGATTGGGTGATGTACGTCTGACACAACGTAGCTGTCCACAGACCAATAACATACATCAAATATTACAAAAGCGGGATTCTTATTGGCTCAGTCAAATAGGGTAACAGCCCCACGCACAAGCGAAAGCCAGTAATATTCTGGTAAGCTGAACGTGCGTTGATACCCAGGAAACAGCCAAGTTTTCCCGCGATAAACCATCATCTCTAGTTATATGTACTTGTACAGAGTTGCGTTTCATCTGGCTCTGTCAATCGGAACAACGTTAACTGCGTCGCTACACGTATGTGATTCGTTGACCGAACCACAAAACCCTCAGAGATACAACATCCAATCACTGGCCACCAATCAGAGATGCAGATGCACACATAAGGCGTTGAAACATAGTGGTACCAAAATCTTTTCGCCAATACTTCCGGTCCCTACTGAGATTCTTAGAAGCTAGTCTCCAGGTTGGTTTACCCTCGATTTTTTTTGTCTCTGCAGATAAATAACTGACTAAACGAAAGCAAGTAGAATCGGTCAGAATTTCTTGCAGAATCGACTGGCTCCAGAGCACTGTTGCCACATTCTCAGTTCTATCGCAAATTAAAAAAAAAAATTGAAATTCATCGAGTGAAGCAGGACAGCTGTTAAAAAAAATAATAAAATCGTCAGAAAATATATATAAACATCATTGCTGGAATGTTTCGGATTTCAAAATCGACTAATATCGAAGAAAACAAGAGGGAAGGACTGACCTTGCAACACTACTCCAGAGAGATATATGTAGAGAGAAAGAGAATATTATGGACCCTGACCTGCTCCACGCAGGCCTACCATCCGGGGAACGTAAAGGGAAGTGCAAAGCGCCATGAGGCGTCTGTCTGTCTGTCTCAGCAGGAAGTTGCGCGATTCGTGCTGCGCAGTGGACGATGATTGCACCGTGCCTGCAGTACTGCCGCTTCCGGCACGCAAGGTCACAGTGTGAGCGGACACGTGCCAACAGTTGCCATTTGACGGTCAACCTTTCAGTAACTAAGTAATGTAACTAGAGGGAATATGCCAATCATACTGTTTTTTTAACGTTTCGTTTATAATTATTTAAACTTTTTTTCCTAACAATCTTGTAGCCAGAGATGATGGATGGAGGTAATGATTTTTCGCGGGAAAACTTGACTGTTTACTGGGTGTCGTTTGTAAGTGGAGCTGTTACCCTATTTGACTGAACCAATAATAATCCCGCTATCGAAATATTTCATTGTTGTTATTGGTCTGCAAGCAGCTACATTACGTCACACTTTGAAAGAACTGTGCAATGAGAGTGCATGACTGGATTAAGTTTGTTGGACGTACTCCATTGCAAATTGAATGACTGTCAAAGAAAACTAAACAAGTATCTTTGTTTAGTTTTCTTTGACAGTCATTCAATTTGCAATGGAGTACGTCCAAGAAACTGAATCCAGTCATTGTGTCACACGTATATCACCCAATCCTACTTTTTTGCAAGAAGCTACATTGTTTTCAAGGATATGTTGACACAAAACATTTTCGCGATGTACCATCATCTGTAATGATGAAAAATCGCGGAAAATATTAGAGCCTCGGAAACACTGCTCTGTATCTTATTGGCTTATGTATTTAGAGACACCATAACTCCATAACGTGTTTGAAGACGAATCAGAGACCTTATTCTTTGAAGCAGTGGTATTCTCGTTGGCTGAGTCAAATGGGTCAAACATCTTCGAAGATAAACGAGAGCCAACAGCAAAATTAAAACGTCATAGATGTGCATTGGAGTCTAGCAAACAGTCAACTTTTCCCGCGATATACCATCATCTCTACTAATAGCTTAAAACTGACTTACACAAATGTCGAACCGGAATAGTATTCTATGTTCCTTTTTTGTACATTTATTCAACCAAGTGTGACTTTAAAACTCCTTAAGAGGGCGAGGTACATAATTCAACGCTAAAAGCATTAATCTATAATTGTAGTTTTCTTGAAGTCAATTTGCAAAAATTAAACAATAGCAATCCTAGACAATAGTTTTAGCCAATGTTGTAAACCACAGTCTAAAGGAAGAGGTCTTGACACTGCGTATGCTCTCCAGCAAGAGAAAGTGACCCCTTTTTTGTCGCTGAGCGCCAGTAGTAATTTGGTGGAAGATTTGTCTTGTTTACAACTGGCGGTTTTATAATTTTAGCAATTATTTATATAAAATTATATTAATATGGTATCACGACATGTTTCGTGTCCATAAATGCATTGGCATGTGCGGAACTGTTGATATATGACGGCTGAAAAAAATATGTAGTCTACTATCGTTTTAGTAAACTTATTCGAACAAAATGAATTAATTCCTGCCCCACCAAAGTTTTAGAATCGTTGCAATGTGAGTCTACGTGTAAAAGATAGAAAAAACATATTTTATGGTAGAAAAAAATGTTTTCCAATACAAAATTATGTTTCAATTTTTTTTTTTTTTTTAATCTATATGAGAGACGCAATTCCGATAACAACTTCCCATTTTAAGCTAAGCCAACTACAAAACAAGACAAATCTTCCACTAAATTACTACTAGCGCTCGGCGACAAAAAGGGTGTCACATTTTATTCCTCAGAGTCAAGACCTTTACCTTCATCGACCGTGTTGTAAACAAAATTGTTTCCAGTGTTACGAACTGTGGCACAATCTCTGACGCTGGAACCTCGTGCATTTAACTGCGGCGCAAGAGATCACGCGTAACGAATTAGTAATTCGGAATAAATATTTGCTCATAAAGTTGGCAAATACCATTATATAGGATTGTCAATGCGTGTTTTATCCACATTGACTTCGAAAAAAGCGTAAAAATCAATTGATGTTTCCAGTGTTTATTTATGTCTACTACGCACGCTTAAGGAGGCCACCTTCCAAGCGCTTAAAATTCGTTGCAGTGTGTTCGTAAACATGTTTTACGCCCATTGTGCCAACGTACGAAAATAAAACCCACTTTGTACAAAGTCGGAAGGACATAGTTAAATAACCATGCTCATTACCAATACAGCTAAAAACGGCCTTTTGAGTCTGCCGTGCTACGAAATGTAATAACCAGATGCACATGAAACTCAGAATGAGACCTGCACTGAATTTTGCCACAGATTTTCCACCAATAGAATTATACGGCCACCGCTGATGTCCCACAGCAAAAACGGTTCGACAGGAACCTCGCACGCAAGTTCAGCGCTTGGCTCGTTGCAGGGATACGGCATTTGATGCGCGCTTCGAGGTCGTCCGTACTGCTTCGTCGCTTTTGAGCCTTTCACGTGCGGGTAGTGCGTCGTAGATAAATAAACGTTGAAAACATCAATTGACTTCTACGCTTTTTTCGAAGCCAATATGGATAAAATACTCAATGGCAATCCTAGATATTGGTATTTGCCAACTTTATGAGTAAATGTTTATCCAGAAATACTAATTCGTTACGCGTGATCTCTTGCGCCGCAGTTAAATGCACGAGGTTCCGGTGTCAGAGATTGTGCCTCAGAAGTTCGTAATACTGGGAAAAATTTTGTTTAAAACGTTGGCTAAAACTATTGTCTATTATAGCTATTGTTTAATTTTCGCAAATTAGCTTCAAGAAACCTACAGTTATAGATTAATTCCTTTAGCGATGAATTATGTACCACGCCCTCTTAAGGGATAATAGACCTGGAGCGTGAGACGTGCTGTAGCGATTTACGGAAAGTATTTTTTCTTGTGAAACTATTAAAAATGTTTCTAATGTGTTTGACTACGAAAAGAAGACACACTTTAAATTGTGTCCCTATGATTTTAAACATTGTCACTCGCTAATTAAAAGAATGTTTTCCAAGTTCCTCAAAAGTGCTAAAAATGCCTTTTTACACGTTGCTCTAGCTGAGAAAATATCAACCGTAATCTATAATATAAAAATGAATCGCAAAATGTGTTGGTGAGCGCATAACTCAACAACGCCTGGACCAATTTGGCCAATTTTTTTTTTTTTTTTTTTTAATGTTCGTTGAAGTTTAAAGATGGTTTTACGGCGAGAAAAATTCGAATAATTGCCGAAAAAAAACCTTAAATACAGTAGAGTCAATTTGAGCTTTATTGCTATTGTTGTTTAAACAATGTAGGTATGTTCCTGTGATCAAGGCCTTAAGCATTCACTCAGGTATTGTATAAAGTTTGGGGTGTGGGAGGGGTGGGGTTACGGGTTCGTATCCCGTGCAAGACTTTGCTATGGGAATTACATGACATCATACAAGCGTATTGCGCGCGCTCTTTACACTGTTATTGAGTACGCTGGCTGTTAAATGCCGGGCAGCTGTTTTGCGGTGGAAGCCGCAGCCGGGCAGTTGTTTTATAGAGAAACACGCTTAGTGCAGTGGACTGGATAAGTCTGTTTGCATTTGATGTTTTAAAGATAAACAGTGAATATAGTATAATATAGAATATAGTATCACCATCAATTAACACGTAACTAAAAGTTAGTTACTCTTTTCTATAGTACACGCGGGCGAAGCCGCAAAGGGACAGCTAATGCTTTATGATATACAACATTCTTAGTATATAAATAGTTTTGTTGGTATTCCGACACGGGAACAGGCGACATATAACTGGCCATGTGAAAAACATGGATTTTCAAGAAAACAAACAAAAAAGAAAAGAAACATTTAGCGACTGTCCTTGAGACAATATAAACATTTGACAAAGAGGATGTAAAAAATATGAATATCGTTTAAAACAAATGCTTCGATCGGAGTTATTTTATTGATAAAAATAAATAAAGGAAACTGAATTTCTTAGCGTACATCACGGTTGGTTCAGAGCCATTATAATTTCGTCAAATGCTAAACAAATACGAACATTGTTTTCAATAATTTTGTCTACATGCTTCCTGTCTTAACGATGACTATTGAAATCGAATTGTTATAATTAATAAAAAAAGTGTGTTTATTGTTCTAATGCTTTATGATATACACTATTCTTAGTATATAAACAGTTTTGCTGGTATTCCGACACAAGAACAGGCGACATATAACTGGCCATGTGAAAAACATGGATTTCCAAGAAAACGAACACTTAGCGACTGCCCTTGAGATTTATTTATCGACATTAATTATAACAATTCGATTTCAATAGCCATTGTTAAGACAGGACAACGTCTGTCGGGTCAGTTAGTCTGAAAATAAAATCGTAGACATTTGCATTTGACTTTACCTCATACTTCGACGAATAAAATAACAGGGCCATTGCTTGTAGTCCCGTTGAAAAACGGTTTCTACAAAAACACTACGCACTAGTTGAGTTCTTCGCTCCTAAAGGTGACGAGTAGGGCCCGGTAGTTTTCGCGAAAAGATTTTTGTCCCAGTTTCTTTCAGTGTCTTACGTGCACACCTGCACCTCAACTTCATGATTATTTGCAGAGTGTTTTTGTGCAGAGTCATTATTCATTTGACTGTGCCAATCAGTACACGGTTAACTGTGACACATCACGTCTGTGATTTGCGGGTTTAACCTTCACACGCTGGGTGTTACGGCATCCAATCACTGACCACATATCGTTTAGATTCATGTGTGCACGTAAGGCACTGAAACAAAGTGGCGCAAAAATCATTTCGCGAAAACTACCGGACCCTAGTGATGAGGTGCTTGATGGACGTGTTTCGACTTATCGCCTTACCTGTTTCCGTGCCTCAAACAAAAAAAAAAAAAAAACTAGCGTCCTCTAACTCTGAAGAGTTGCAGCTTCCTTTGTGTAACGTTACCTACAATTACTAGAGACTTGAAAAATTCGCGGGTTCTCTGACTTGTAAGCTGTGTAGCCAAGAAGCAGGCAGCTGCTAATTGGCTGCTCGCAGAAACAGTCATACCATATGATTTGGCCTGCATTTAGTTGCGTCTTAACTATTGGCTCGGCCGCCTCCTGGAGTTGCCAAATAAGCCTAAAACCAATGGCAGTTGTGACACGAACTGAGAGTTGTTTGTATTCAAGTTTATGCTCGAAAGAGTACGCAAATTTTTCAGGTCCTTACCAATTAAACCACAAAAATTTACTAATGAGACATGTCCGAGGTTTGTTTAGGGTACTCGCTCCATCTCAACTTCAGATCTGTGTTTCTTTCCTTACTTTATACATACTCTTTAGCTTCAAGATACTGAAAAAGTTGTGTTAAAATTCATGCCCAGCCACGGCTGACCACTCTAGTCAGTATGCAGTCTAACCACTTTTGGTCAATATAATTGTATGCAATTCGTCTAGATGTTCAAGTAGTAGCCATACATTTAGGAAGAATTTCTCTGGGGTAAACAATTTTGGGAGGATTGTAATTGTAGCAAAAAGACTTTAAGAGAAACTACTTTAAGGAACATCATTTTAGTTAATATCACTTTTGAGCGTAAAGTTTGGAGAAAAACACAATAAGGACACCGCCTACTAAGCACTTAAAATGTGTTGCAAAGTGTGTTCGTAAATACGTTTCTTATGAAACTATCCCACGTGTGCCTATTGTATACGAAAAACAAAATACACATCAAACAGTGACAGAAATATAAAGTCAAAGCATCATGTCAATTAGTAAAACTATTTCAAAGCCCCACAAAATGACTAAAAACAGATTTTTCAACCTGTTATATTTGTAAAACTTCTCACGGGACTCGTATGAAACTACTCTAGATATATGCAATGGATTTTCTTACAACTTTTCACTAATAAAACTACCGAAAGGTCAGTCAGGCGAATCACCTATGATACAACTGCACGCCGTTTCAGTGTCATTCGCTAGAGGTTATACCGCACCATTTGAGCCGGTCAACATCGCCCTTGGCGCAGTGGCTTACTCACACGAACACACGGCGCGGTTCACCTCAGTTTTCAACGTATTTTTTTATTTTTATATTTGTACCAGATATTTTTATCTTATTTTACACAAAAATTGCGATTAAATCTTTCTCTTAGGAAATTTGTGTATCTCTCATAGTGTTTGCGTAATGAGTCGTAAACGTCATAATTTGCACTTTACGATTTTATGTACGCCACTAAAACCAACTGACATACCAAACCGAATTAATTCACAATGTCTAACAATGTCGTAGACTATTATTTGACACATAAAATAAAACAAAAAATAAAATATTTTTGCGCTTAATAAAAAATGTTGAATTTTGAAATGAGGGTCCAAAAATTTCAACAATTTTTTTTTTTCAAATACAAAATCATACTTTTAAGTAAAAACAGAGGCATCACTGTTTCATGCAAATATAAAATTATGTTATTTTTCCTCTGGAGCGTCCTTAAGGCCAAACGACGCACTACCGATGTAACCGCAGGCCAACGGCAACATCCATCACGTTTTCCACGTACAAAAGTGCCCGGGAATCGAACCCTTGTAACCGTTGTTGAGAGATGACAGTCAAAGTTGAGGCGTGGTGAGTGCAAGCGAGGTGTTGGGAAACAATGGTGAGGAAAGTCCGTACTTAGCGCAACCTGTGACGTGAGACTACCTGATTGTTCCCCTGCCGCGGTTCCTGAAGGTGACCTTGACCCTGACCTTCACTGCGCGCCGTCAACTCAGCAGCTTTCGTGACACGGTCAGTGTTGCCCGATCAAAAACGGTCCGATTCCCTCCAAGTTGACCAAAAATCTCCCGTTTTTCCGGTATATATATATATATATATATATATATATATATATATATATATATATATATATATATATATATATATATAAAGAGAGAGAGAGAGCTAAACTAAAACCGTAGAGATAATCTTACTTGACATTGTCTGCCCGTGCTTTGCTTTAGACAGCACTCGTCAGTAGAGGCACGAGTATTTCGCGTATTCACCTGGCAGCAGCCTAGTCTTGTCAGTACTATACCTACACTGGCCGAAGTCGAATATCCATTGACTTCTAACCGTGCAAGTTGGTAATACGTGTAATCCCAACGGCTTGTTTCCTTATTTATCACTAGAGGCACGAGTATTTCGCGTGTTCTTCTAGCAACAGTCTATAGACCTCTCAGTTCTACGCGTGTACCAGCTGTACCCGAATATCCATTGGCTTGTAACAGCACAAACGTGTAGCACGTGATATCTCCACGACTTGTTTCCTTATTTATCACTGGCTTGCAGTCGTCGAATATGTGTTAAAACCGCTCTCGTCTAATCACAGAAGGAGGAGTGAAGTATACGTTATTGTCGTTCAACCTGACCTAGAATCAATACGCGAAATAATCGTGCCTCTAGTCATCAAACGTATCGAGCTAGATGGTCGGGATTTTAACTATCTTCAAAAGATATGTTTCAAGTTACGACTACTTGTGGTTGATCTGTTTCAAAGCTTATCACACAGCTCATGAAAACTAATATATCTGTACGAAAGTACAATTACAAATGCAAATAAAAGAGGATGTACAGTATTGGAATTATATAATATGCACTCAGCAAAATAAATTTCATTGATCATGAAACACAATGGAGTAATTATTTTAGTTAACATCGGGAAAGTTTAAAATTCCCGTGTCTTTTGGGAGTTTTTTCCCCTTTTCCCGCTGACTGCAGAAACTTTCCGAAAAACAGAAAAATTCCCGTCATCTGGCAATACTGGACACGGCAGTCGCAAGCCTCGCTCAACACCTATCAATATTCCACGTAATTTAATAACTTACATTTGCAGTGCTTTCGCAAAATTCTTATTTATTTAGAGTACATCACGTCGTCAGAGTAAGTGACTTTTAGTGAAAAGAATTCTGCAGCAAGTTGTAGGCATACAATGTCTTCATCTACAGTTCTGCTTCATGATCAGTGAAGTGAAGAGATTTTGGTCAGAACTTAACATCTAGGACTTCATTAAGCGCTGAATTATGTGAGTATGGAGCAACGCCGGAATGAAGGGGCAGAGGAATTCCCGAGAAAATCCGCCGACAAGCGGTATCGTCCGGCAAGGTTCCCACATGCGAAACTCCGGTGACCGATCCTACCGGGAATCGAACCCGGATCGCTTGGTGGGATGAATGGTCTGACCATTCGGCTACCGCGGCTCGACATGATGGAGTTGGGGAGTGGAATGCTGATAGGAGCGAACGCTCCTCAAAGGACCTAAACAATAGGAATAGTACAGAAGAGGCCTTTACTACACTGTCATTGTATTTTATGTAATATTTTACTCAGCAATATGTGAAAATTATAATCAGAAGAGACACGATTTTCTGAGAAAAAACTGTAATTTTTTAAGCTTAAACGAGAACATGTATATCTTAAATCTGTTTGGCAGTTTTGATTAAAATGTTTAGCCGTGATAGCTAAATTTCCTAAACATTAAATTATACGGTTTACACTAAAAAGCCAATTAATCAGAATTTCGTTAATTACCATAGTATTTAATACCTTGAAAAAATCAGCCAACATGGAGAAGACGATTTCAAACAAAACTGTCTGGCAGATTTTTGATATGTGCTCTCGTTTAGGCGTAAAAAATCAATATCGCTAAAAATGTTTAAACAACGTTTAAACGTTCTCACTACGAGGTGAGGCGCACCTAGAGTGTACATGTTGGGACCCGAAAGATGGTGAACTATGCCTGGCCAGGACGAAGTCAGGGGAAACTGATGGAGGTCCGTAGCGATTCTGACGTGTAAATCAATCGTCGGAGCTGAGTATAGGGGCGAAAGACTGATCGAACCTAGTAGCTGGTTCCCTCCGATGTTTCCTTCAGGATAGCTGGCACTCGGAGGAAAGAACGAAAGAGTCTCATACGGTAAAGCGAATGATTAGAGGCCTTGGGGCCTTATTCTCAAACTTTAAATGGGCGAGAACCCCGGCTTGCTTGAGGATGAAGCCGGAGACTGATCACGAGTGCCAAGTGGGTCACTTTCGAAAAGCAGAACCAAACATCGAGTTAAGGCGCCTGAGTCGACGCTTGGTTGCTTAAGACAGAAGGACAGTCTTAACTCTCACTTGTCTTCGAGATAAACTGGCAAATCACAGACGTGCGTGTACAAGTCGCAATGGCCATATTCTGATTGACACAACCGAGGGTTTGAATAAAAACACGCTGGCCAATAACGATGAGACAGAGCTACTGATGTGCACATAAGGCATGGAAACAAGAAGGTGACAAATATTTTCGCGACAAATTCGTGTCGTAATCAATAAAAAAGTAAGCCTTAGATAGATTTTTATTACAATGTTTTAGTTTTAACTACAAATTAGCTCTCTCTCTCTCTCTCTCAATAAAATTCATGGATGTAGTAAGAGACTTCAAGAGATTTCAGAAGCCAAAGTGTGACCTGTGACTAGCCGCCCCTTATTCAACTCTACGCTTTCGCATTGTCATAGCACCTTGTACGCTCATTGTGTCCTCACCGTCCGCTTTTACAAGAAGCACAATATTAGGATGACCCCCAGGTCTTCGAAACCACAAAAATTCCTCGTATCTGGCCATATTGTGGGAAAATTTCCAAATTTAAAGATTTATAAAACGTTAATGTATAATTTTCTATTTAGTGAAGTGTCTTAGGTCTACAATATTAAAGAGTATTTAGAAGACCATTTGGAATGTAGGCCTACATACTGTTTAAGTTGCCATTTTTTGTATTATTGTTTGTAACAAATGGTTTACATCAGATGTTTCGTCATAATATTATGTTATTATGTAAACATGTCCAGTGCAATGCATACTGTTCTTTTCAGAACGATTACAAAATAAAGACTTTTCGCCCACGAGCAACTACTAAAAGAACCAGTACGGCTAAGAATGGACATTCTTCGGCACATATAGCAGAAAAATACGCAAGGCCAGTGTTAAAGATAATTCTACTACGATTTGAAAAGACACTGTATTTTTTATGTACGAGTTTGGCAAGTGACAATTTTCGCTGCTATTTGTTCAATGTGTTTGAAAGGATTCAACTTTATGCTAACGCTTTCGGTAAGAAATCTCTTCACAAAACCCCAGCGTAAAGTTGGCCTCTTGCCGATTATCGACTGAAATGGCCACTTGCCAAACTAATAACAATGAGCTTCCTAACTTGTTTCAAGAAATTAACGTCACTTGTATTAAAGCTTCGTGTAGCCAGGTACACATAAATTATAATCTTCGCCACGCCATTTTGCTTCTGTATATATAGCTGTTCTATAACAGGACTTAAGCGTCAGCGATGACCACAAAAGCACGAGAATGAAGGAAGGAGTTACAAATAATTTAAGAATGAAGGAAATATCGTTACCGTCTTGATATAATTTGTTTTGCATCCTAACTTTTCGTTTGGGTAAATTTATGGAACTTTGACCTAACTACAGGTTAGAATACATATTGATAGCATTAAATCTTTGTTTGCCGTTACTGCTCTTAAAATATAAGTGTCGTTAGAAAACGCTCATTACTTGCTAAACTGTAATTTTATCTGTAATAGCAGTAACGGCAAAGAAATATTTCTGATGTCTAAAAATTCTGTTAAGATGTACAGTATTCTATTCTGCAGTTAGGTTAAAGTTCCGTACATTTACCCAGAAGGAAAGCAATGTCACAAAATACAAGACTTCAAGATAGTAACCATGTAGCTCGCTGTTAACCAGTTAGATCACGCATGTGTTTTCGGAGTATATCTGTCGCTGTGTGCGACACATTGAATGATTGATACCGAGAATACTTTATGACGCAATAATTACTTGCTTCCTGCAGCTGGTATTGTATTTAACATTCCACGATGTTCGACAGTGTTAACACCAATCAATTATGAGTAAGAGGCACTTGGAACGTTATCGCAAATCGTGTTATCCGCAGGGGATAGGCGAGCCGCATTTGTCACAGCTAAATTACTGTTTACTCCATCCTACATCATTAATAACTTGCTCGGTAACCTGCTTACGTTCGTGAACACCGTGCGAGAACGTGTAAAATATAACGCGAGCAGAGCAATGCTACGTTACTAAAGCCCAGTTTACACCGAAAAAATATCAGTAACAACGTTAGTTACAAAATGTTAGGCACAAAAATGTTAGCAACATATTCTAAGCTATAGTGCACTATTTTATAGTAATGTTGATAGCAAATGTGTGGCTGAAAACACAAATGTTACTAACAAAGTTGTAAGAATGGTGATTAGATGTTAATAGCAATGTTGAAATGCATACAACATTGCTGATAAAATAGCTAGTAACATATGTTACCAACATCCTCTGATCTAGACCACCCTAGAATCGGTCGAGAAAATAATGTTATCAGCAGTGCTTGGTGACAAAGTTATTAACATGTTTCTTAATTCATAACTTTTATTGCTAGCAAATGTTTTCATCAAAATGTAGGTAACAAATGTTACTAACATTTTTATAAGTATTAACAAAGTTAATGTAATAATGTTGCAACAATATCGATAACATGACGTTGCCAACAATTTTCAAGCATTTTACAACATTATTAATAACTTTGACGAAAACACGCTTTATTTGCAACTTTATCGTTGGCGTAAACTAGGCTTTAGTAAGTGCAATTCTCAAAGAAAACGTTATTTACATCCTAAGCGTTTTTGCTCTTGCTTATAAGCTACGAATTGTTTACTAGCTGGCCTCCGTAGCATAGTCGGTTAGGCTCCGGTCTGTGGTGTGACAGGTCCTGGGTTGTAATCCCGGCTCGGGCATGGATGTTGTGTTGTCACTTCACATCACTTCACACTCAGCGGCTCTTAATACCTCGTTGAAGGTCCCAAAACCCTCTTATCTCATAATTTTTTGTGCAGTAGACACAATCAGCATCTACCGTTTCAAGTTCTGAATTCATATGTGTAAACATTAAAGTATTTCAATGTCTTTTTAATGCTGTTAGGTTCCAAACATATTGTATATTTAAAAATTCCGCTATTATTATTATTTGAAAGTAGAACATTAAGAATACTAAAAGTTAAACATTTTCAATCACTAACCTCGGTTCAAGAGCTGCAGATGTGCACGCAATGCTCTGAAAGAAGTGGTGAGAAACTCAAGGATCCTAAGTTAGAAGAACTAACACCGTATACTTTATTGGTACAGTAAAAAGCACGCACTAAGACAAGAGGTGTTAATGATGGCGAGGACTAAAAAATGAAAGGATGTAGCAGGGGAGGGAGGCGCATGTAACGGTAACCCAGCAAGTATCGCACCAGTGGCTTGGAACCCGCGCGGCCATGGGAATACGACACGATACTCACTTCCTGGCGACCCTCGAGTAGGAGCACCCTTCTCTGTCTCGGGATCTGGGACCCGAGCAAGCGAAGCCTTCCTCTTCTCCAGGATCTAGGATCTCACACAAACCGGCCATATTTCATTTATTTCGCACAATTGCAAATAACTCGAATATTTTTTTAACCAAATGCATTGAAGAAATTTGAAACTGGGTACAGTCATACGACACACAATTTTGCCAAAGCGTTTATTAAAAAAATTGATCGTTTGCTAGCAAAAAATTAATTTTCTTTTTTTTTTTTGCTTATTCTGACAACCAAATAATATGTGATAATTCAGGGGCAAAAATCTGAAAATCCGTTAGGTGTATTGCAACAGAAAAATTCAGATACAAATGATGATACATAAGTGTTAAAACTGTAAGAATGAATTTGATATATGTGTCAGTTTGAGTTAAAAAAAATATTTTCGAAAACACTGCAAAACTAAAGAGCGAGGCCTTAACTGCGCTTGAAATGCGTTTCAGCGAAAAGCAAGTATTAATTTTTTGATGAAACTTCTTAAACCACATCAAAATGGTTTGTCTACGAAAGGAACACACACTTCAATGTATGACGCTATAAGTTTAGAAATTAGGTACGCGTCTTTTAAATATGATTTTCTGGCCTCCCAGAATGGCTAAATACTACCTATGTATCTCAGAATATACCAACCAATTCGAAAAACGCACATTTAGAAGCACGCGTTGGACTTTAAACTGTATTTTCCGCAGATAAAATGATATGGTCACCGCTTTAAGGTTCTTATCTAGGTAGGCTCCGTTGGTGAATGTGAGGCACAAAATCGATGGAGCGTTAAGAGCGACGTCGGTCGGCCTATGTAATGCATTATCGCCTCTACACGCAAACCCAGCACCTAAGGGCGCAGAGCTTTAGTATCATTCATTTTCTTGTGAAATTTTAAGCGGTTACCGTATTATTTTATTTGCGATACTTATAGTTCAAATTCCAGCGCTTATTTCAATTATTGAGTTTTCCGAATCCGATTGGAATCTTCCTAGATACGGCAGTTTAGAAAAGCTGTTTTTTTTTTAGCCATTTTGATAGTCTTGAAAATCATTTTTCCAATAAGCGATCCTAATTTTAAAACTGATGGGGACATTGTTTGAAATGTGTTTTAATTTCGTAGATGTACAAACGTAATCCGCGTTGAGATGTTTCTTCCAAATATGATTACTTGCAATTCGCTGCAATGCGTTTCAAGCACCGGTAGATAGGAACCTTAAGTCCCATACGAAAATGAATACTAGGAAAGCTTTGCGCGCCAGTTGAGTGGCTTGTACGTAGAGGTGAAAGTGCGTTACAGACGCCGGCCGGCGGCAACCTTGGTGCTTAATCGATTTTCTGCCTCACACACACATACGCAGTCCACCTTAAGGTCAGTTATGTTATAGGTTGGACAGATCCACGTTAAAAGTTCGGTACAGGAAAAATTTCTGCCGCTTGACGCTGGTGTCTGTAATAGGTGTAAACTGACCAATCTGAGAGCTTTCCAGAATTTTAAGTTACGTGAAGTTGATAATTTGAAAGCCAAAGTTGGTTTGTTTTACTCTTAACATTTAAATTTAATTACTTCTCTCCTTGCCACGCATAGTTAAAATTAATTTTACTACGGTTTAGTATTTTATTGTGTACGTTAGCGATTGTAGCGCAAGCAGCGGCAGAATTTTTCCTGAGCCTAACTCTTCCATAAGAAAACACATTTCTTTACAGCCTGTAGTATAATTAACCTTACATCTGTGCAGTCTGTACAGCAATTTGAGATAAAACATAATTCACTGTAGATGCCGAGGTAAAACTAGATACCGTAAAACACACAGCCCGTGGACAGCAGTCCTGCTTGATTTCTGGTGGTAATCACTAGGGACTTGAACAATTCGCGTTTTTTTTTGTACAAGCTAGAATTGATATAATTCTAAGTTCGAGTCAGTTTTTCAACGGTACCTTGTCTTATTATTCAACTGCTGGTTAAGGCTAAGCCCATAGCAAAAACAACGATGTGCTCTCCTAATAATGTGGTGAAACTGTATTCGAGAGCAGCCAAAGAGCTGTCGCTGTCAGTAAGCCAGTGAATTATTCCGGTTATATTAGTGGGTTAACAGCAATTCGGTTAGATTTTTGGCTTTTCACTAATAACACTTTTGATGAAGATATTGTCAAAAATAGTAATACGAGTTGATAGTGTGGGAAAGGGAGGGGGGGGGAGTGAAAGATTAAATATAGACTTTTATGGATGCAACGCAAAATGTGCACCTGCGTTTCGTCTGGTTGCGTTGCAATGGAATTAAATACGCACGCATATGAAATAGAAGACCCATTTTAATTGCCTGTGTTTACGCAGCGCTGCGCAGGGAAAATAGCAGGTAGTGATATTCAATCGGGGCCCGTATAAACTCGCGAGTTGTCTGACCTGTAAACTAACCTCTGAGAATATTCGTGTACTCAAAAGCAGACTGCAGCTGTTCATTGGTTGTTCACTGACACTGTGAACCAACATGCCTGTACATTAATCCAGTTGCTTCTTTATTATCAACCCAGCGCCTTCCAGGTGGTGTCATATAAGTCAATGGCCGATTGCAAAAGCGACACGAACTTACAGTTGTTTGATGTCGAGCTTGTATTGAGAAAATGCAAGTCAATATTTTAGAAGAATGATAAAATGTGCACATAAAAATAAAAGACGCTACAGAAATAGGACAGCTAAATAAGAAACTGCACTTTCAATATATAAAAATTACGAAAGAGGTAACAACATGTATGTTCAGTTGACCTGGGGTAAATTGTGTGGTAAAGAAACGCCAGTGCGCAGGTTTAAATCCCTGTGGACTAGTTATATTTTTCGTAACTGCCTTTTACATACGAAATTATTTGTTCAACAATTACTGAACGAATAAGTTCATTTTCATGATCATAAGATAAACAATACATACTAGGCTGTAACTTATAATGTCACAATATGGCATGTGAATTTTTTCAGAAAATACTCTGTACTCCAACAGAGAATTTCTGTGAGATTTGGGAGTCCAAGGATTTTCTGCGCATAAGCACAAAAAAACTTTTTATAATGCAGAGAATAGTAGTTATTTCGTTGGCTACCAATCCTAGCGGAAGCCAATCATCACTATGACGTAAGACTACACTGAGCTGATACTCTACTCGCTGTACTGGCGTTTTGCTATCGGCTAGCTTTCCTTTTAGTCACGACTCTTCAACAGCAACTCTCCAGTATCACAAGTCTGTCGATACATAGGACACATCTGCAGCTCTAATTCATATTTAGAGAACGGGAATATCTCTGGCTTCACAGACCTGTAGGCTAGTCTTCAACAATATCTGTATACTCAATGCAGACATCTGATCACAGACAGCTCTACGGCACAATGATACCACGCGATTGTTCCTGCATTTAGTTTGCTCAGTGCCCTCCAAGAAGTGTCAAATAAGACGTTAGCCAATTACAAAAGTGAAATGAATTTAAAGTTGATTGAGCCGTAACTTGTGTAAAGAACGAAAAGCGAATATTTCAGGTACCTATACATGGTTATTGTCAACGTGTGTTTGTGCAAACACGTCTTTCATTTGATTGTGCCAATTAAAATATGGATATTGTGACACTATACGTCTGTGATTTGTCGGCAGTACCAAAAGACAAGTGATAATTAAAACATATAATCAATTAAACATGATGCAGAGCTGTAGATGTGCACAAAGTTACGGAAACAGGTTGGTACATAAAACTTTAACCCAAATAAATAAATGTTCACCCGTTCACGAACAAAACTCATTGTTAGACCCACGAATTTATGGCGAAAAGATTTTTGCAACATTTGGTTTCAATGCGTTATGTAAACATCTTCAATCCTGCTACATTATCTGTGATTGATTGATTTTACTCTCGCTTGCCTTGGTAAATTACAGACGCACGGAGTCACAATAATCTTATTATGATCGGTGCAGTCAAACGAGAAACGTATCTGAACAAAGACACGCTGCCAATAACCATGAAGCCCAGCTGCCGATGTGCACGACAGACACTGAAACAAAGTGGGGCAAAAATTTTTTCACGACAAAATCTTGTAGCTGATCGTTATATGTTCAGGCTTTAGAAATATGGCCTCTCCGGCCTCTCCTCAAACGAGTCGCGAAATTTTCGGGATACAGTACATGATGTGCGTTATGGGCATTTGAAGCCGTCAGCATCAACACTGGCTGTTATAAAGGACGCGAAGTACTCCAGAATGCAGCAAAAGGTCAAGATCGCGGACCGGATTTATGAGCTCTAGAGAGGTCAGTGAAGCGATAAAAATGTTACGGCACCTGAACACGCAACCATTTGTAACCAATGGGATTTTCATCCAAAACAGCAAGGTACGTTTATCGATCTCATTTATCGATATAGCGTGCTGATGACGGAATGAAGAGGAAAAGTGTTACCAGTTTTCCTTGAAATTTGACAAGTGCTGTGATAATATGGACATTGAAAACTACCCTTGCCCATCAAACTTACTCCACTTTCTCTTACGCGTATGCGTAAAATATCGTGAATGCAAGACAATGCATATTTCAGCTCCAATGAATTATTTAGCTCAGTTGTGAATGCTTCAATGATTTTGCATGGTACTACTGACATAACATAGTTAAAAACGCTGAAGGGAAAATACTAGTTTTGAGATGAATTCAAGTAACACTTTCCAGTAACACTCCTGATAAGAAGGAAATAGAAATTAATTTAATTTAATTTTAACAACTATACCTTATGTAATTGTATAACCTCCTTTAGTAAAATTAAGCTTCATTATTTGTTTATAAGGTTGTTTAGTAGTCAATTGTAGGTCAATTAAAATTTTGGATTTTATATACTGTATACCTATTTATCTAACAAACTATTTTACACAGCTAGTATAAGTAGATAATTAAATATCACTGGGCGGTAATATGCTTTGAATTTGAGTAAAAAAATTAAAAACGGTGTTTACATAAATAAGTGACTGAAACCACAAAACATATAAAAATGGAAAACAGTAATTTTTACAATTTTAAGTACGATAACATCTAGAAATCTATAGTAACAGAAATTCAAAAATATTTGCGTTTAGATTTTAAAATTGTTTTAACGTCCGTAAACCACTCGCGCAGAGGTTTTTGGAGGGTAAAATTATTTAAAATTAGAAGATGAATATTTTTGAAATTCGGATATTATCGTACTAAAAATTATAAAAATTACAGTTTACCATTTTTATGTATTTTGTGGTATTAATCCCTTATTTTACTAAACACCGTTTTTAATTTTTTACTCGGAAGAAAAACATGCTACCTCCCAGTGCTATATAAATAATTTTCCGCTAATAGAATATGTACTCGGCAGAACAATCCCATAGAAATATGTGTTGTTTAGATTCTATCGACGATTTAGTATTACAGTCGTTCGCTCAATATCATACCTTTCCATACCCCTTAATCTACGCTGGAACAGAAGCAGTGGCGTAGTCAGCATTTGCATATTGGGGAGGGGGTGTTCACCTGAGGATACTATAAAATAATGCTATTTTAGCAGTTTTCGTAACGAAACATGGACTATTCTACCAGTAAAAATGTTTTGGATATTTTTATTGGTATTAATTTTTTTTTTTTTTTTTTTTTTTTTTTTTTTTTTTTTTTTTTTTTTTTTTTTTTTTT
>PNEQ01124499.1:0-18691 GCA_003012365.1 Medauroidea extradentata | reverse complement strand
TGTTTCTGACGTTAGGAGTCCTCCGTGGCAGACCACTGCGTTGTTGGCCAACAGGAGACGCCGGAAGAGTCTACATCCGTTTGGATTCTAGCTTGCTGGCAGAAAATAACGTGAACTTATCGCGTCTTTACTGACCACGAAGCACAACTACAGCTGTGTAGGTAAGACAATGAAGTAATTCTGCGTAAAATATTTGATTGATTGAAGAGATTTAGGTCAGCACTTAACATCTAGGTTTTTAACACTGGTGTGCAATGACATGGTGTGAGTATGGGAGCGGGGGAAACTGGAGATACCCGAGAAAACCCGCCGATCAGCGGCATCGTCCGACACTATTCCCACACGCGAAAATCCGGGGACCGAATCCGACAGGAATCGAGCCCGGATTGCCTTGGTCGGAGGCGAGTGCTCTACGCTAACCGCGGCCCACAGAAATATTTCGAGTTTGTTCCTAGTGGTTTCAGTGAAATACTGTCGAGGCTACTCTGGTAAGAGTTATCCGTCGACGTCCTTGTAGACGCAACTCTGCTGATGTCGAAAGCCGTTGTCATCCTTGGCGACAATCTTCCCTGGGGGTGGTGTGTTGCGCCAGACGTGGGTTGCCTACCAGCGCAGGCGGCGAGCGACGACTTTCACACGTCAACACACCACACGAGAGTTCGCGTCCTTCTGCAGGCTTTGTAAACACCGCCGAGTACGACGACACTGCCTGTGTCTGTCTCTCTCTCTCTCTCTCTCTCTCTCTCTCTTTGACTGCGAGACACGCCTCGCCTTCCCTGTCAAACAGGTTGCTGAGCTTTAAAACTCCTTCGAGCGCTTCCAGAAGTATAAACAAACATTACCGCGCACATTTGCGGCGTAGTGGGTGTTTTTCTTCTATCTAGTTTAAGCTAACTTCAGTTCTCCTGTGCCTCCAGTCCTTCAACTTCCTGAACTATACCCGCACCGCCTTTTCTTTTTCATAACACCGTTATACACACATTTTTCCCGGGGTATGTATCTAAAGAAAACAGGGAATGCTTTACCTACATTTGCACTTTACATAGCCGTTTAAAACGAGATAAATTGTTTTTTTTCGTAACATTTAAATTTTCTGTACTCTTAAAACAATGCAATTATTTCTTAGGAGAACTGATATTTCCCTCAAAAATTCATTGAAGAAATCACACATTACGTACTGTACGGGACTCAGGTCTGGGACCCTGGCCGTGAGGGAACATGGGGTTGTATGGAAGCAGGTTTTGTCGGAATGAGCGATGTTGTCGGCAAGAAATGTTCCCAGCTAGATCTTCTTACACTTTGCCAGTAACAGACCTCGCCCTGACATCTAGGCCTGCTCATAAGCAACACGACCTTCCCAAGCCAGGGTCCCAGAGCTGAGTCCCACACAATATCTTTCAAGACTACAAGCATGCATGCATACGAACATGAACATTCATAATGAGTAGAAGCCGGAAAATTCGAGAATTCTTTCGGATACTTGCTAGAATTCAATCACTTTAAAACATTTGCGTGTGTGTGTGTATTGGTGTTTGCCCACAATTTAATTGAACTCTTCTAGGCCAGTTCAAAAGTAGAGGTAAATTGCAGGCTCAATCATGGGTTAGTACAGTGTCTGCATGTAGCCGACAGTCAGCAGATATGTGCTCAAATATACTACTAATAGATAGAGATGACGCTTTATCGCGGGAAAATTCGACTGTTTGCTGGGTTTCAACATACGTTCAGCTTATCAGAAGCTAACAGGCTTTACCCTGTACGTGGAGCTGTTAAACTATTTGACTTAGCCAATAGGAATCACACCATTGTAATATTCTATGCCTGTTGTTGTCCTGTAGACAGCTACCTAGTGTCAGACGTATGTAACCCAATAATACATGTCACAAGAAACTACAGTGTTTTCAAGGGTATGTTGGCACAAACGATATTCGCGATATACAATTATATTTACTAATAGATAGAGACCGGAAAAATTCGCAGATTCCCTGACCTGTAGGCTAGCCTGCAAGAATATATGTGCCATCAAGCAAACAGCAGCTGCTCATTAGCTGCTTGTGGTTAAAGTGATACAGGTGTGTATTAGTTACATATCCATTATTGGCTCAGACATATCCCAGAAGGTGTCAAATAAGTCAAAGACCAATTGCGAAAGTGAAACAAAATTACACTTGTTGGAATTCTAGCTATAGCCTAATTGAAAACGCGAATTTTTCAGGTCTCTACTAATAGATCTAGACTAAATGTCGGTGTACCCGCCAACTATTTTAAGTCCCTAATTATTTCTTGAGGTATCGTAATATCCCTATAAAGTCTTCTGTGCGCTCATATGTTACAAAACGCTGAAAAACGTTATATATAGAGGCACGAGTATTTCGCGTGTTAATCTGGCAACAGCCTAGAATTCTGAGTCCTATACACGCACTGGTCAAAGTTGAATATCCGTTGACTTCTTGCCGTGCAAGTGGGTAGCATGTGGTAGCCCATCAAATTATTTTATTATTTACTATTGGCTGGCAATCTCCGAAGGTGTGTCAATACAGATGTCGCCTAATCACAGAAGTAACAGTTATATATATAGGTCCTTGGCGTCCAGCCGGACCTAGAATCAATACGCGAAATACTCGTGCCTCTAGTTACATACAATAAGATGCCTACAATCGTCTGGGTTGGTTTAACCATTTGGAGATGTAGTCGAACGTTCAGTATACCTACTTGTTCCATTATACACCTGTGTACACAGGTGTACACCTGTATCACTGCTACGTGGTCAATTATTGGATATTTTCAGCAGTCACATGCGTGTGGTGTTTTCAGTAACCTCGCTCTGAACCCACAGCCAAATGAGTGATGTTTCTTCGCAAAGACCCGCTGCCAATAATCATGAAGCAAAGTTGCTCATATGCACGTAAGGCGTTGAAACAAATTGGTGCAGAAGTATTTTCGCGAAAATTACCTGCCCTTACACTGGAAGAAGTTTCGTTGTTTTGGATCTCGTCAACTTTTTTTCGGTGATTGCAAAAATTTTTTTCTGCCCACAGTAATGTTATATAAAAAAGTGTAACCACTACAGGTTCATATTGGCAAAATATTCTGTGACCGCCACGAAACCTTTTCTTTGTGTGTAACATGGCGAAGCGTGAAGTGCACTAAGGCAAGTGGTGATTAGCAGTGACTGTACAGAACTCTCAGTTACCTGCGGAACCATTTGACTCGTAAGAGCAGGTACATTCCTCTAGTGACGAGGAACTAGTTGTCAGTAATACACCTAGGTCGCAGCAACACAACTGTAACCTGCTCGAAGTGTATAGTCGGATATCATACTGCTTGCCTTAGAACACGTCCACGCTTCGCCACTGTGGAGAACCGTAATTCCATTAGGCACCGTCACTGCTTGACAGGTGTGGCAGTGATATGTCAATGGGGGCCGTGGTCGAGCAGTGAAAGGAAAAGCGATGGCCGCGGGGATCAGTGAAGAGTGAAAGAGGACGCCAGCTGGTGCTCAAGCGCCGTGTCAGGCGGCGATGTTGCGCGTCACACTTGGCGAGCCGAGCTGTTAGTTCCGTCAGCACGCGAGCCGCTGACCTCTTCGTCAGTAGCTCGCACATACTTACAGCAACATATAACCACCAGTCTCTCTGTCAGGCCGTCTTGAAGGCGGCTGCAGATGTCAGCTCCACGTCGCAACTAGCTGAGAACCTCTGTGTGTTCTGCGTTTTCATCATTGTTTCGTCTAGTCTTGTGTTTGTGACGTCGCTGTTGGCTCTTCCTGTATCACGTGTAACAATATCTTCGTGTTAGTGCTGTCTGAATCTTGGTATCCTGAGTTTTCACAGTCTTCTTTGTCTTTCGTTTTGTTTTATTTTGAAGTCAAGTTTATCGTTCATTTGTATTTTCTGTTGCATTTTGTTTCGCACAGTTCTTTTTTGAATTTCTTGTGATTTATATATCTATACATATATGTGTTGACTGCAGCCAAATCGACCTTAATATATATATATGTGTGTGTGTGTGTGTGTGTGTGTGTGTGCATGTAAGATTTTAACACCGTTATTTTTTATGTGGTTTAGATTTCGGTAGCACTAAACAGTTTTTTTTATTCAACGACGATTAAGATATCTTGAAAAATAAATATAAAATTCAACATGCAAATTACAAGGTCGAACATCTTCTTAAAAAAGTTATGAACTGGTCATTGCAGTACTTAATTGTCATCATTTGCCACAAGCTTTTACTTTCCGAAATAATCCGGGCGAAATTCTGAACAACGCAAATCACTGAATCGGTCATTTGAGAATCCCAACATGTATATTTCCTTCCAAAATTGACTTTCACATTTGGATTGATTCATCATATTATTACACTGAATACACACAAAAACGCCACGTGTCCGCAACTCTACGCGTATAATACTGGAGTAGAAAATAATGGTTCGTTTGAGAAAGCACGCTTTCTGTAATATGTGATTTGGTGTCTTCTGAAAACGTTACAATTACAGACGTAAGGGGATTCTCAAAGGACCGATACAACTCACTTAAATGTCTGTAGCCATAATACCTCCACGTTTGTCAGTATAACTGTCTGCGAGAAATCAAAGAACCCAGTACTTTCAGTGAAGCCAATACTTAGTCTCTACATAGGATACTAAGTTTGTAACCAGCCACGGGGTTTAAATGGAGAATCAGTGTTTAAAAAATTATTTGATCAATTTGTTTTTGTTAAGGAATATGTAAAAAAATATATATATTTTTTTTTATTTTTTGTGATCTAAACTGAATGTGTGTGTGTTGACTTAACATTTTATCGAGTCATTAAAATATAAAATTTGCCTGATTGAGGAATTCACTGATCAATAAATTTTTATATATTTTTTTTCCTGTACTAAACGTTTTGCTTTGGTAATCCGAACCATTTCTTTTTTTTTTTTGGCAGACAAAATTGTGAGTGGTGAGAGAGAGAGAGAGAGAGAGAGAGAGAGAGAGAGAGAGAGAGAGAGAGAGAGAGAGAGAGAGAGAGAATAGTGTTTCTGAGTTCCTGGAAACACAGTGAGACGAAAGAATTTCATTTTATTTTCAGCAACATTAGGCATACAATTACGTAAGACAAGAAACTAAATTTGTTCAGATTGACGTAAATCACGATTTGATAAATTCACTCAAAGAACAGCTTTTCTCAACGTCGCCTACTTCACAAATAAACATGTTCGCTACTGATCGAGATGGCACGACGTTGACTTGTTGGACTCGAATTCGATTCTCGTCACCGACGTCATGATTTCGGTTTTCCGTGATTTCCAGAAATCACTCCATGCCAATGTTAGTTTTTTTTTCTTGAGGACACGGTCTACATAAAATTTTATCGACACATATTTATTTTTACATCTGTGCCAGATTACTTTTATTTTAGACATAAATTTTAACTGCTCTTATGAAATTTCATTAGCTCTAAGAGTTTTTGCGTATGGCTTATAAACGTCAAAATTTGCATACAGTTTTAAATTCCAACTAATATACCAAAATGGAAAAAAATCACTGCGTACCGGTATAACAATATGGCAGGCTAGAAGTTGACACGTGTAAAAATTGTTTAAGTTTTAAAATTTCCACTACAAATGTTAGCATTTTTATTTAATAACAAAAACATTAAATATTTTTGGTTTTTATGTATGTCAGCTACCAGCCTGCTTCATTTTTATTTACTGTGAATTTTTTTTTCCAGTTCGATATGTCAATTTTAGTGTCGTTTATAAAACCGTAACATGCAAATTTTTATATTTACGAGCCATTACGCAAAACTATGAGAAATAACAATTCATAAGAGAAAAATTTAGTCACATTTTACGTGTAAAATAAGAAAATTAATCTGATACACAAATATAAATATAAAATTATGAGGTCATGTCCGATTTCTCATCAAGCTCCTCTCCTTGTGTAACATTGTGTGCCACAGTCCCTGAAGACCTCGAAACATAAAGCCAACTTGATACGATAACTTCAGTATGTTTGGGCCTACCTACCTACTGAAACGTGGTAAGGTTAAGCCCACAACAGGCGAGAAAGATCAATATTAAAAGTTTAGCATAGGGAAAATTTCTGGCGCTTGAGTGCTGGTATCAGTAACGTGTGCAAACTGACCAATCATGGAGCATTTCGTGAATATTAAGATACTTTAAGCCCACACTCTAAAAAATAGTTAGTAAATTTGCCACACGTGTGTATAGGAGCGCTAAGATAGTAGATATGGTAGAATAGTTTCCTAGATATACGTGGTAGCACTCCTAAATTTTTTTATAAAACAGTCAACTGTATACTGTAGTTACCAGACTTATATTGTAACAGTTGTAAAAGTTTACATATTTACAAGGCGGAAGTATGGTAACTGTCCCATACTGCGTTTAGGTTAATTACTTCCAAAACATTTTAGGAAGTTTTTTTACGGTGTATCTTAAAACCCTAAATTGGTTTCTTTTCGATTTGAAATTAAGTTAAATGACTTCTGTCATTTCCAAGCCTGTTTAAATTTTATTGTAATACGGTTCCGTATTTTCTGGTCTCTTAGCGATAGCAGCGAAACTAGTGGTAGAAATTTTCCCTGTGCCAAAATCGCCTATAAGAAAACATATTTTATTTCTAACTTGTTGTAGAATTAACCTTAAACGTGGCAAGACGTCCCTACGACCCGAGAGACTAAGCTGCACCCAGTCCCCTGATTTACTAGGTAATGGCTGCACCCCTCTGCCTGCGCCATTACTCATCCCACGATCCGTTGGCACAAACGCACGAGCTCGTGACTCGAGTACAACTTTCGCGAACACGTTCCCATGCAAATACCAACCCTACCGTTACCACCTCACCACGGAGAAGAACTGTTTCCTTCTTTTTAACGTTACGAGACCCTTACTGCGCTTGTAGAGTGTCGCAGCGAGTCTCAAATACGTTATTGAAGAAACACATTTGTGAGATTTCTAAATGTTTGCTGCAATGGGAGTTTATAAATAGAATTTATTGGTTTGTGGACATACGCCATTGCTCATGTATTTCTGATCGTACCTGTGTGGAATGACCAAGTACGAAAACGAACACGAAAAAACAAATATAAAACACACACACAAAAAAAAAGAAATCCCAGAGAAATTCTGTCTGTTTTTTTTTTTTCAAAATTTTTGTTTTATTAGACAATAAAGAATTCTAGAAATAGAATTCAGTTGAATATCTAGGCAATTCCCGAAACGTTGCATTTTTTCGTTGGTTAAAACTTGTGTCGTGCTGTCTATTGTCTTTTGTTTGTTGTCCACTGTTCACTGTTTTTGTCAATTTCCATTTTTTTTATATTGGGAATCTAGTTCTATATTTGCGTCTGTCTTTTGTGTCTGCGTGTTCTGTCGATATTCGATTGAATTCTATTTATTGAATTCTTTGTTGTATAATAGAACAATTATTTAAAATAAAAAAATTAATGACATAATTTCTCTGGTATTAATTATTTCATTTTTTTCGGTGTGTTAAATATTTGTTTTCTTTTTCTTGTTCGTTACTGTACTTTGTCACTCATCACAGGTTTGATCAGCAAAACATGAACAATGCCGTATGTCCACAAACCAATAAATTCTAACACAGTTGTAAACATGCGAAAAGAACACACAATGTAAACTATGTTCATTAAGTCTAAAAATTCAAATTCGCTTAACTTATTAAAAACTTGATATCCGAAACTCTGAAATGTGGCTTAAGGGAGGGGTTCACTAAAATTTTAATTGTTTTTAAAATTTTTACATTTTTACGTGGTATTGTTTGTTTTGTACTCATACATTATGACTTTTTTTTTATTGCATAGAAAATGTTGTAGCTTGCACAGTTTTCGTATTTAAAAAAATAATGCATTTAATATAAAAATTTGCAAATAATTTGAATTTTTTGAATGTGGTTTTATAAATGTCTTATTGTAGTCCGTGACACTGTTATTCAGTGTGAATTTTTTTCATTACGTTAGGTTGGTCGGTTGGTTTTCCTTTGTTGCTTAAAATCGTTTTATACAAATATTGACTTTAACATGCTACTATACGAAAACTATGAAAGCTAAAAATTTTCATTACACTAAATATAATCGCAACGTATGCATATAAAACAAATCACCTCAGGTAAAAAAATAAAAATTATTAAAACAATAAAATGTTCGGTGAACTGCCCCTTAAGCGACTTTTCATAAACTACCGTTCGTAGGAATATTACGACAGATTCGAAAAACAGAAACATGCGTTAGATGTAAAACCGTACTTCACACAAATAAAGTTATATGGTCACCGGCGAAAGTTCCGATAGACAAATAAACAATAATAGCTAAGCACTGCACGCCAGTTTAGTGGCTCGCGCTTAGAGGAGAAACTGCAATACATAAGCCGGTCAACGGCACCCTTACCATTCGATCCATTCCGTCGTCACTTACAGTCTGTATAAGGAGTTACCTTAAGGTAATGTCAGAGAGTTTATTTTTCTGCTGTAAACATCTCAAACAACGTTATTTTACTAGTGCAAATATCTCAAGTAACTTTTGCTGGAATGATTTGAAACAAATTTAAGTCTGCGTACATTCATACGATGCACAAACTTACTAACCTGTTTTCCAGACCAGTGCATCGACAGCAAATTAGGCACTAACTGAAATATATGTTACGATAAAACAGTAACAGTGCAGCGATTCGTATCTATAGAAATTATATTGGTCTGTAATAACTACGTACTAAATCACAATCTATCATGTGTTGCCTTCACCTGTACTGAACTCAAAATCGTAGACCCTAGGCAATATCAGGTAAAAGAGCGCTACGTATCGTTGACATCGAGGTTAATAAAGACTGTTACACACAACTTTACATTAGGAAAATCTGACAGAGGGATCGACCTTGTCCTGTGTTAACATCCTATCCCATATTTCGCATATAACAATTTCGGAAAAGCAAGTAGACCCTGGAAGAAAAATACGATCTGCACTGTTACGGAAATGTGAAATAAATGACGAGATATCAATAACCTTCAGAATAATACATTCTTTTTAAGTAATCCGTAGTAGCGTTGGTTTACATTGCGTGATTTCCACCTCTAGAATGCTATGGGACTTTACGCACTATAACGGCATGGGTCGTAATTCATAACAGGTTTGGTTCAGTTGTAAGCAGCGTGTCCCGCTGTCTGCTGAAGAGGACTCAACCACATAATGTGAATGACACAGGCTCTTAAAGTATTCAGTTTATCTTCTCACATGATGTAGTTTGGCAAGAATTTACTGCTAGGATGTCCCCAAACCTGTGGAAAGCTTTTCTTCCTAATCTTCAGAACGTGTATCAATATGAGAAAAAAATGTCATTGGAATCTTTAACGGGTAGTCATGAATCACATCGAACGGCTTTCGACGACGTGACGAACTCTATCGGTAAAAGCTTGAGCCTGAAGGACGAAGACCGGTCCCAGACGGCGTGGGACGTCAAGTTGCCCGGCTGTTGACCAGAAGACCATCCCACATCACACTCCAGGCAGTTTGCAATAATTAAAGTCCGGGGAAAAAATTGCCCAAGTTCAATGTCCTTCACGGCAGGCTTAACGACTTTGCGCGTTCTCCAAGAGCTGTCATTTCTTCTTCGGATTTTGCCGTGGCGTGAAGGCATTCATGCTTCCAACTTTAATCCAAATTGCTGCGTGCCTCTATCTTAACAAATATATTTACCCAAAATAGATTAACTGTTCCCCATTGTAGTAGTAACACGTCGTCTATTTTCTATAGCGTTAAAAGATATGCACCATTTGTAAACACAATACTGAACTACTCTAAATACAAATGTAAAAATAGGTAAATACTGACGGAAACTATATACGAACATACACATCTAGGTTTATTCACGCATATAGGCTAATGTTCATAAATAGACTTCAATTTATTAATGTATATATTTTATGGATGTAAATAGTCAAACGGCTAAATAAATGCGTGGCAACATAATAGAGATAGACATTTATTCACACAGCTACATACATAAACACACACACACATGTGTATATATATATATATATATATATATATATATATATATATATATATATATATATATATATACATATACACACACGTACATGCATATACATGTATGTGGTTCGCGATACAGTGGTGCGTTTTAAGAAGAAATTTTCTAGAGTAACAAATATAAAATAAAATTTATTGCAGGCTCAGAAGTGAACTTTTTGAGTACGGTAGAATCTATACACTTATGATGTTAAAGGTCATTCGGGATAAAGTGAACACTAAAATCTAACCTTTGAAAAATATCACTAGCTGTTACTGCATATAATTCAACATTACTGCTAGTCCCCTCACAGCTTGTACGGTTGGCAGCGAAATTACGTAATATAGTTCCGTGTGTTTCCTATTTAAATACAACAGTAGGCCTACAGTAAGGAAAAAAACCGAAATCTACATAATCGTATTTTATATAATTAATAAACTTTTTTTACTAAACTGTATTGATACATACTGACTACATAATTTATTTTATACGCGCAAACATCAAGCGACGTGTTTAGGGAGGTTAGGTATTTCCCGACGTCAGACGTTACGCGCGTAAAAATACGAATTGGCTGAAAATAGAACTTTAACAGGGCTTTTTTGAGTGCTCACTTTATTCCGAACCACATATGCTAATGATGCTTTGTTTCTATTAACAACGGCCAGGAAACTATAAATTATTTGAAAAGGAAGAAAGCGACAAGGGTTTAAAAGTGCACACTTCATCTCGCACCAACTCTACCGAGCTTATACCGAGCGTGGTGAAGCAGTGGTAAAACACTCGCCTCGCATTCGGGAGGACCCAGGTTCGATCACCTGCACCGGCCATCCTGATTTCGGTTTTCCAGGGTTTTCCAGGATCACTCCAGGCGAATGCTGGGCTGTTTCCTTCATCAGGCCCTGGCCAACTACCATCCTCTATCGCCCCGTGTTCCTCTGCCGAGGCATTGAGCTGTTCGAGGGCACGTTAAACGTCCAATAAATAAATAAAATATATTCAGACCAGTATTTCTGCAAATTAACAATAATATATTTAAGGTGAATAGCGCACGTATGTAACGGCAGAATTCAATAAAAACCTCTATTGCTGTTAGAGTAAGGCAAGGAATCATGACACACGCTCTCTACGCACGCTGGCGCACCTCGGCTGAAGCGTGCATGACCTAGTTCAAGCTATCTCCACATACCGCGGAACGCATTCCGCGATGAAACTGTTCCTCTCTCTCCTTCACCCCCCTGCCCCTTACACATCGCTCACAGTCACGTTACACAACACCACGGTGCATATGTATGGCCTGTTCAAGCGCCTCGCCTTCTTCACAACTCACGCATTTTTGGCGCATTTTCCACTCTGCGTGGATGACTGCCAGGTATAGCTTACGACACGTAGGCTGACGCCGTTGTCATGATACCTCCGACGTGAAAGTTACACTACACCTAGAGCCAGTGATTTTTAGTGAAAAGAATTTTGCAACAATTTGTTTCAATGCCTTATGTATAGGGCCACGATTTTGTTGCGAAAAGATTTTTGCCCCACTTCGTTTCAGTGTCTCTCGTGCACATCGGTAGCTCTGATTCAAGGTTATTGGCAGCGCGTCTTTGTTCAGACACGTTTCTCATTTGACTGCGCCAATCAGAATAAGATTATTGTCACTCCTTACGTCTGCAATTTGCCAAGGCAAGTGAGAGTAAAATTATCCAATTACAGGCAATGTAGCAGACCTGTAGACGTGCACATGACGCATCGAAACCAAATGTTACAAAAAATTTTTCACCATAAAATCGTGGCTCTACTTATGTAAACACATGTTTCTCTGCTTCATGGTCAGTGATTGGAAGTTTTTAACATTCGGCGTCTCGCGGTCCTGCCTGCATATCACGGACGTGTGGTGTCGCGGTAACATTGTTCTGGTTGGCACAGTCAAATGAGCCACACCTCTGCCCTATTATATTCTGCCAATAACCACGAACCAGAGTAGCAGATGTGCACGTAAGGCATTGAAACAAGTTGTTGCGAAATTATTTTCACCAGAAATCACTGGCTCTAACAATACCACGGAATGTTTAGGAATACAGAGGTGAAATAGCTGGTAGGATGGTGAACTCAGTTTCACGCCAGCAAAATAGGTTCGTTGGCCAGCAATATGGCGGCAACGCCTACCGCCAATGAAGGTAAGGCTGCTGCCCCAGTAGGATATCGGTAGAGATGATGGTACATCGCGAAAATGTTTTGCGTCAACATAGCCTTGAAAACACTGACACAACGTAGCTGTCTGCAGACCAATAACCTGCATTAAATATTAAAATAGCTGCATTCTTATTGGCTCAGTCAAATAGGGCAGTAGCTCCACGTACAAGGAAAAGCCAGTAATCTTTTGATAAGTTGAACGTATGTTGAAGCCTAGCAAATAGTCAAGTTTTTCCGCGATAAATCATCATCTCTAGATATCGGTCGTACATGCAGGAGCAAACAAACACGGGGCTGGAATCAACAGCCTCGGGCAACCAATAAGCGGTGAAATTCGCCCGTATCAAATGAGTCGCCACTTTATTTCACGTCTGTATTACTATTTGAGGACTTAACATTAAAAAGGGGCTAAGTACTATTTTCGACAAAAATGGGTTAGGTTCATAGAAAGGTGCCAAAACATAAGGTCGAAGACATAGCTAAAGTGCTATCTCCTAGTGATATTCATGCGCGCCGTACATCAGCACAAGTATATGGTTAGAGTAACATCAACCCATTCTAGTTCATTTAAAAACTATATATTGATGTTCATAAGTGTTTTGTATTAATTACTGTTCGATTTCTCCTATTTACTACTTTCCTCTTGTAAAAAATATGTGAACGCATTTGTATAATTCCTTGTTCATTTGTTTGTAACAATATACTGTATTCGACATTATCTAGAAACTTACCCTTTGGCACTTACCCCCTTATGAATGTTAAGTCTTCAATTAGTCTGTAACTATACTCAGAGATTATGGTATACCGCGAAAATATTTTATGCCAACATACCTTTGAAATCACTATCGTTTCTTGCGACATGTATTATTGGGTGATACACGTCTGACACAACGTAGCTGTCTGCAGACCAATAATAGGCATCAAATATTACTATAGCTGGATTGTTATTGGCTCAGTCAAGTACGGTGACAGCTCTATACACAAGCGAGAGCCAGTAATCTTTTCATAAGCCTAACGTACGTTGAAATTCAGCAAACAGTCAAGTTTTCCCGCGATAAACCATCATCTATAGCTCTACTAAGTGACGAGAACTATTTTACACTATTTTGTTACGCTATTATATATTTTATTGAGTTGTGTTATAATATATTATCACAAATTATGTTGATTTGTTTGTATTAGCTTTCATCTCGTACCACATAATATCGTATAACACAATATTGCATAGTAGGCCTATTGCGTCATATACTGTATCACATAATATGATACGTTAATTATATCACGCCGAATGATACAAAATAACGTGACATATCATCACATCATGTCACATCATATCACCTCATAGTAAAATGTCAGACATCATATCACACCCCATAATGTCACAGACTATTATATACAGGCTGTCTTGCCTAATAATAAGCATATCACCCGAGCTCTGGGCTAAATACGAGACGAAAATGTTTGCGGCAAAATGTTGTACGATGCCTAGAAACACTGGAAAATCGCGGGAATAGTTGACTGTTTGCTAGGCTCCAACGTGATGTATATATCACTGAATGTTTCGTATCAACATTGGCTATCGTTTAGTTGTTGCATTTTTTCTCTCTACAACAAGCCCAGTTAGAACTGTACAGCTTGGAAACACATCGTTCCAGTGTCTCTTACGATGCCTTTTTTTCGCGCACAATGTGACAACACAGCACGTCCAAGTATTGATGGAACGTATGTTACGTTGAGTAAACGTAGTCTCTTGTTTGGGTTGTTCGGGATTTGAACCTGCTCCCACAATATGTAGGTCAGATCAGTAGTAGTAAGATAAGTGAGATATATGTGGAGTACAAGACGGTAGTAACTCCGCGCTATGTTGCCACATTGTGAGCGATAAATATCCCCGTACAACATTTTCCTTCTAATGTTTCCGTCTCCAATTAAGCCCAAGATTCGCTTGATGTGCTTATTACGCGTTAGTTTCTGGACATCCTGTATACGACTCGCAGTCGTGCTGTGGTCAAACTCACTGTAAAAAAAAACTTCCTCAAATGTTTAGGAAGTTATTATGTCTAGGACAGTTACCAGACTTCCGTCTTGTAAATATGCAAACGTTTACAAATGTTACAATACAAGTCTGGTAACTTTAGTAGGCTATGCATTTGACTGTTTTATATTTAGGTTTAGGAGTGCTATCATGGATGTCTGGGAAACTATTCTACCATACCTACTTAGCGCTCCTATACGCACGACTGGAAATTTACAAACTATTTTTAGAGTGACTTCGTCCTGGGTTATATTGACTTATGTGTCCCGGGAATAACTCTCAATTTCGTACGGATGTCTAGAGCAGCCATTTCAAATATGCTGTTCTTACTACAACAACTAAATAAAAATCATATGCCACTGTGGAGTTCGGCCACAGAAATGGTAGGTATGCAGAAACAAAGTGGCATCGTGATGCCGTTATACCCACGCGGTATTCATTTGTTACGTCTGAACGAAAGCAGATATCAAACATCTGTCTAGCAGTTCTGTTTAAAATTGTCTTCTCAACGTCGACAAATTTTTTACAAGGCAGTTAATACTATGGTTTTAGCCAATCATGTAATTAACGAAAATCTGGTTGGTAAACATTTTAGTCGAAACCGTACTATTACTTGGTTTTAAAAAAATAACTATCACGTGAACAACCATTTTAAACCAAACTGCCGGACATATTTTTCTACCTGCTCTCGTTTAATCTAATAATAATAATAATAAATATTATTATTATTATCGCAAAAACAGCAGAAACTAAGGATTATGGCTAGAGGTACGTCAATTTCGCGGATTCACCTGGCAGTAGCTTAGATTGCGCAGTCCTGTACACGCTCTGGATACAGTCGATTATTCATGAGCTTACAACATTACAAGCGATAGCTCAATGAATCATTTCCTTATTTACTACTGGCTTGCAGTAGTCAAATGCGTTTCGTGACAGCCGCCAGCTAATACTTGCACTTAGAGACTAGGGGCAGACGTGATGAGAGTACTGTATCGTCCATATCGCTTCCACACTTACAGGCAACGAACGCGCAAAATAAGATCAGCTAGGTGTCCACCTTAAGGCCACGGGTTCCTATTTACGCTATGATAGCAATTTAATTCTATCATTTTATAATCTTGAAAGGAAGCAGATAACGAGAAACCGTTAAAAGGAAATTTTGGAAATTGTTTGTACTATATAGCCTATTTTTTTTTTCAAATAAACTGTTCATTTTTTTTTTGTTACTTACTGTCTTTAAAAACATTTAATTAAGTCGATTATTAGTCAAAACTATATAACTTATGTTTTGAAAAAAGTAGGTTAAATAGTACAAACACTTTTCAATGTTCCTATGTAACGGTTTTGCGATCTGGTCACTTTCAGGATTTAAAAAATTAAATTCGAAACATCAGCGACCGTGACCTTAAGGGCGCCGCCTGCCACGCACTTAAAGGGGATTAGTACCCGCAATGTTGGATCAATATAACTTCTACGTTTAATTTCGCTTAAAATATTCTATAATGTTTTTTGCATCGACTAAGCAGAGGGAATACTTTCTCCCTCCGAAAGGTTACTGGTCTAAAACTAAGAAAGGTAGCGAAGGTGTGAATATTTTGTAAGACTTAAGAAGGTAATATTTGTGCCATGTCATGCGGGAAATTTTAATAAATCTCATTGAATGGAACTTACAGCCAAAATGGAAGAATTCGAACATAGCAGGTACTGATCCCCCTTAAAATGCTTTGCAGTGTGTTCGTAAATACGTTTTTTTTGCAAAACTTTTCCACGTGAGTCCATTTTGTTAATTTACAATACTCTTCAAAGGACGACGGAAGGGTAGTTTCAAAACACGTCAATTTTAAAACCATTTCGGAGCCCTTCAAAGTTGAAAAAACTGCTCTTACAACCTGTCATATAAATAAACCAACCAACTGGATTAATATGAGTCTACTCTAGAAACACGCAATGGGTTCTTTTTAAATTTTTCACTATAAACATTTTGGCACCACTGATGTCAGTCGGCGAGTTTTCTACACTCTAAATATGAATTAGTGAATATTCACTGAGTCACGCTGATAGATGGAGCAGTTTCAACAAATTGAATCAGGAAAATAGTCATTAATTAATTAGTGAATAGTCACTGATTTTCTTTAAGAGTGCAAACATCTCACAAGTGAATCAGTGAAAATTCATCGTTATTTCCAGTTGTTTTCAAAGAACAGTTTTCACTTATTGAATCAGTGACAATTTACTGTAAAATCTGTGGACATTCACAAATTAACTTGTGAAATGTTGGCACTCTTTATCGGAATCAGTGAATAGTCATCGATTACACAGTGGTTTCTCACTGATTCAATTTGTGAAACGGCTCCATTCATTGGCGTGAATCAGTGAATATTCACTAATTCAGGTTTATAGTGTATGATACCACTGCACGCAATTTCAGTGTCTTGCGGAAGATGTGATACCGCACCAGATGAGCCGGTCAACATCGCCCTTGGCGCCGTTCCTCACTTGCGCAAACATATAGCCAGTAGGCCGCATAAACCCACTTTAGAGGCTCAAAAGCGACGGAGCTGTAGGGCAACCTCGAAGGTTTTACTCACTCGGGTGTCTGCATAAACTAATTGACGGCGAGCGCTGTGGGGACGGATGTTTTGATACTCGGCATCGAGAGGTAGACAACTAAAGGCTCGGCGAGGGAACAGTGCAGTAGTGTTGTGTAGGATGACTGCGGAGAAGAAGACAAGAGGTCAGCAAACAGCGAGGCACACCCTACGTCTGCGAGGCCGCCGCCAACTACAACTGTCTTCTGGACAACGTGCGTTGTCGTCACTGGTAACGGCCGCAGAGCCACTTCCGAGTTTCCAAGCCGCGAGTCTCTTGTGCAACTCGCTCACTGATGATGGCGGTTTAAGAGTTAGTGGGCAGGACGCATGAAACGTGTTGCAGCGTGGTACAGAAAGTATTCTTCTTGTATAACTATTAAAAATGTTTTAATGCGTTTATCTACGAAAAGAAAACACACTTCAAACTGTACCCATATGATTTGAAAAATGGCGTCCGTTTCTTAATAACATGATTCCCAAGCTCCTCAAAAGTGCTAAAAAAAAAAAAGATGGCTTTTCACGTTGCTGTAGCTGAGAAATTGTCGATCGTAATCTTAAAAGTAAGCCAAATAAACCGGCATTGGACATTACCACCAACTTTCCACAAATAAAACAACAGGGCCATCGCTTGAAATACCATTGAAAAACTGTTTCTACAAAACCACTGTCCGCTAGTTGAGTACTCCAAGACTAGAGGCGATGAGGTGTATGACGGACGTGTTATATTCGACTTATCGCCTTCCCCGTTTCCGTGCTTCAAACGTAAAGAGAGAGCTACCGTCCACTAAGTCTTAAGGTTTCCTTTTATTCGTCATATTCGGTTATTTAGATGTTTCGCCTCCATCAAATCCTGAGAGCAAAAATGTGAAATTAAAGGGCATATATATGTGTATATATATTTTTTTTATTGCGTTACAATACAGACATGACACTTGAATTCTTAAAATACATTTGGGCTGCAGTCAGTAAGACAAAAATTAAGAATAAAAAAAATTATCAGACTGATTGCGGCCTAAATACTAGTTTAAAGCTCATCCGCCATGTTTTTGCCTTAGCGGAAGGTACATAGAGTTCGCATTATAACTGGCACCTGAAACCGTACGTACGATTCAGAACACCTCAGAATACAGGTGTGCACAAAAGTGGTTTCTGTTAGTGCAAATTGTTGACAATAAATTATGACGCAATAATTTTGCAACGAAACAATCAAAATAGTTCACGACAGAAAAACGAAATATTTTAAAAAATAAAGTTAGTAAAATTTAATTTGGTCTTACGCTTTTACGGCAACTTTTGAGCTGGATTCACAACCACCACATAGTAGAAAGTCACGTACGTGCAATATAAAAAATGTGTAAATATACACTTACAAATAGCTGGTAGTTTTACATTTTTGTACGTGTAATTACGGAATACAATGTCAGTGAGTGTAATTATAAACAATTCTTCTTGCTGATTAACAGTATGCACAGATATTTGATTAAAAACCACAAATGTATATACAAATTTACTAGAAAGTAGATGTAAAATTATATTATTGAATGCACGTGTAGAAATACAGTCACATATTGTAATACTACACGTAATTTTGTGTTTTATAACCGCACTGTCTATGTATAAATGCACTGATTCAAATGTTGTAACATACCACGATATCTCGTGGAGATTACAGTATGTAAATGAGAGTCCATGTTGGGGACGTTAAGACATTTACGCACATATTAGTAATTTTAGTAACTCGGTAAAACCCTGGCATGTTATTTTAAGGTAGTAAGATTTAAGTGTATTTATTATGCTGTTGTAATGTATATTGTGTTAAGTATAATGTAA
>PNEQ01124498.1:0-38295 GCA_003012365.1 Medauroidea extradentata | reverse complement strand
TTTTTATAACTTATGTGTGTGTGTTTCCAAAAAATTATTCTTTATATTCATTTTTTTTTTACTCGTTTACGGATTAAACACGCTCTCTTTAATTTTTAATGTTGTTTTCGGTTCTCAACTGAACAATGTCGAATGGCAACCAACACTGTTCAAGCATTCAAGTTGACATCGTGAAGACTGCGAGTTATTCGCAGTTCGAACTCTGAATTTTCCTGAAGAAAAAAAACCCTTTGGCGAAAAAAAAAAAATAATTAAGATTGATTTCGGATATTGCATTTGTATAATTAGCTATTTGGTCCAATATTGTTGTGCGTTAATTTTCTCGGCATTTTAAATTTTGTGATTGAGTACAAAATGGCGTGAGCAGGTCGATTTCTACCGAGTAAAGTATAATTAATATTAGCATTAAATGCTTATGCAATGTGATTCTCGATAGAGAAGTAAGTTGTTGAAAAATTAAGGAGCGTAGGTGCACGCACGCATACGAAATAATTACCCTGTCGTGTACCATGAAAATGGCCGAAGCCACTGAAGTTTTGCTGTTCGACTGTGTATTTTCGTGTTCAAGTCCCACGCAAGCAATGCTTTTAAATATGTAAGTATCGTATGAGTAGTTCGGGCTTACTGCTGGGCGCCCGTAAACATATGCTTGCCACGACAGATGACAAGGAATGAGGCCCTATAATTGAGAGTCGCTGGTGTGAGGGTCGGGAGGAAGCAGGAGATCCGCGAGAAAACCCGCCCACCAGCGAGACTTTCGGTACGATACCCACGTGCGAAAATCCGCGGACTGACCCCGCCGGAGATCGAACCCTGGTCACATTGTTGGAAGGCCGGTGGACTGACCGTTCGGCCTCCGCAGCCCGTGTCTAAATATGTACATAAGTACGTAAATATTTTAAGCCAAATTATTACGTAGGCCATTTCCCTCCTGTAGTTAAGTGTGTTCAAGTGGGGAGAAATTATTATTTTATATTTGAATGAAATAGTGTTAGTTTTATAAACGTTACTTGGGAGAACATTTTCCTCTTACAAAAAAAAATAGCGTTTCGAGTTTTCCCTTATCTGCATTTCAAAGTCAAAATTAAAGTGTAACTTGAAACCATTATGAAATTAATTAATTCACATTATAATTATATGTCCCAAGCTAGTGCTTGAAGTATGTAAAAACGCATTACAAGAAACTTTTGTATTTAAAAAAATTATATTTGCTAATTTTCTTGTTACTTTTAACAATTTTTTTAAATACAAAAATATTCTATGGTGGGTTTTCATGTGCTCCAAGCCGCATACCATGACATAGTTTTGATGCGATTTTTTTCTTTCATTATATTTTGTTTCCTACTGGTTTTCAAGTTTAGTATGAAGTAAAAATATGCCAATTTTGACTTTGAAATGCCATTATAGGAAAACTAGCTAAGTACATTTTTTTTTTTTTTTCGTTAGAGGAAAATGTACTCTCAGGTAATATCTACAAGACTAACCCTATTTTATACAAATATAAAATTATGATTTTAATCCACTTGAACACCCGGTCATGATGCATCGTTTCTACTGCTTTTTCGATTTTAAAATCCTAAACGAGAGGAGATATCGAAAAGCTGGTGTGCACAGTTGTGTTAAAAACAGTGTATACTATCTTGACTAGTTTTTGCAAGACAAAATACACAATGGTTTCCGGTAACTATAGTTAAGGATATTCTCATTAATGAACTAATGAGCAAAATCTACATAGCTTTTTATTTTAAAAAAATTAGAGTGTGTAGTAAAGACAATTCGTAACATAACTGTGCAACAGTTTTTCGATATCTACTCTCGTTTAGGAATTAAAAAATAATTATCTTGAAAGAGTAAAAATTATGTACTATGACATGACCTTAACATTCTAGGAGGAACGGTCAGTAAAATAATAGTCCCAGACAAGGAACCGTTACATTTGGGAATCCAATGAACTGAGAATATCTTTATCAAATGATGATAGGTGTTCAGGCTTTTTGGTAGCGAAATAACAGTTGAAGATGCGATGCTTTCCATCAAGATGATCCTTAGGAATGCTGAACCCTTCAAGGACTCTTGAAAGTCGTGAGGGAAGATTGGTACACCTGCTTGATTACACGTGCGGCCAAAGGCAGTTTAGACAGAAATGTAACCTCGCTATTAAACTCACGTTAGGTCCTGTCAAGGGTCGGCTGTTACATGCCAAAGGACTGTTAGGTGGATCTTCGTGAGGCTGTAAAAAAAGAAGTACTAATTACAAACCATCTGTAAAAATTATTTAACTGCGTATATTTTAGAAACACAGGTGAACATATTGTATGTTTGTTTTAAATATTTTTAAACAGGCGTAATAAATACACTATACGTGTTTTCAGTGTACATTAATTTCACTGTAAACCCATACGTATTGGTTGCGCTCAGTGGTGACGCGTAGAATAATGCATCTCGTGTTTACAAAAAAAAAATGTGGTTCATTCAATTTTTTTTTTTTAGAAAACAACTTAATTAGCACCATTTTTTTGTTTACCTTAAATTACACATTTTTCCGGTGGAGAACCTCCGAACTCCCCCTTCTTCCCTTTTTGGCTTGGACTGTGGGTACATCTACTTTTTTAACCCAGAGCTGGATTCACATCTTCGAAAAAATCCAAATTTGGCTGTTTTTGGAACTTATCCGTGATAAAACCGAACTTGTGGGTCTCTTATGAATAAAGTTCTCATGAGATACTTACTGGGATCTGTAAAATTATTCTTGATATTGTTTTGAAATTTTTAAAATATTTGTGAATGTGAGGTAAATTCCCCTGATTTTCATAATTTCGCTGAACATAGCATAACCTCACTGGACAGGCTTCCTTGACTGACGGTGAAGGGCAATGTTGCCAGACGCGACACGCTTGTATAGGAGAGATGATTAGTGACTAACAAAGATACTTTAAAGTCGGTCCTCTCCAGATCAAAGCAACACAAAACAAAAAAATATACATGTTTCTCTTCCAGGAAATTTTTTTTGTTATAATTAACGTTATCGGGTTTACATTCAGTTCAGTTTTAAAATAATATACAGGCATAGGCAGACGTCATGCACCATTAGTGGGAAAGAAGGAGTAACTGCTAACACGATAACACAGTACTATGTTGTCACATCGTGAAAATAAAATGCCATCGTACAACGTTTCGTCACTAACATTTTTTGTTAGACAGTGAACTATAAATTGTCTTAGTTCAGTGTAAAGAGCGCACGCAATATGCACGTATGATGTCATAGTAATTCCCATCGCAAAATCTTGCACATTCTCTTTTTACGAGAGACTGTAACATTTTACTGCTTTTCACATCCTTAATTTTCGAATTCCATAAAATCCTGAATTTGATTTGTAGATATTTACATAAGCTTCATTCTTATCAAAAAAAACCATCTCGATAGCTCAACGGGTATAAGCGGTACAGATATATATATATATATATATATATATATATATATATATATATCTGTACCGCTTATACCCGTTGAGCTATCGAGATATATACAAACAAACAAATACATACCCTACCAATGTATTTTCTGTTACTCCCAGTCATTGGTGCACAAACTGAACCATTTTCATATACACACCATCACGAAAGAATGTCGAAGAGTAAAAAAATCAATAAATCGAAAAATATGCTGTAAAAAAATATGTCGTGGAGGCCTACACACTATTCAGGGTACAGTAGGGGTATCCAGAAAGACGATACAAATTTCAAAGAAGACGTAGATATTTCCCACCACTCTTGATTTTGTTTTTACGTATATTTGATTTCTTATTTTGGTTTATCATCTTTCTGGACTTAGCGACTATATTCCTTTCTGGAACAGCAAGTGTGGTATTTTGTTGCTAATACTGGATTTTCTTATTATTTATATCACATTCTTTGTTTTTGTGTGGATTTTGTGTGATACGTCAACATTCATTCGAAATGATTTACATCTACGTAAATGGTTCAGTTGTAAAATAAAACTCTTTCACTGGGTTTGTCGTCCTGCCGGCAATTTCACTTCTGTACCAGTTACTATTCTGTGGCATAATATTGCAACGAGGACCGGCTGTGCTGCTAGTGTCGTTAGATAAACTGTCAGGCAAAAAAAAAATTCTGGTCTTCAAGGTTAGAGAATTGTAACAGGTCGGCACTCAGAGCAACTTAAATAACAAAAAGGAAGTGATTGTGATTGCGGTGTGACGAGTGATTACGTAACTCACTGTGAGTCATGACAGAAGTTAGCTCAGAGGTAAATTCCTCTTAAATTGCATGGTGAGTCGAATGCTCTTTTTTGTTAGTAAAAAATAACTAGGATTCATGAAATGCTTATTCTGTGTGGTTTGACTTACTAAAAAGCAAATTCCAGATGATAACATCAAATATTGTCCTTGCACAATATTTTATAACATATTCTAACTAACTTCGTTGCCTTGGACGTGCAAAATATATCAAATCGGCACAAGTGTTTATTTTTGACCAGCGATTATAATAATATTACAGAGCTACTTTGGTTTCGACACAACAAACTAGTTTCATTAAATGTAGACCAAGTAGAGTAAACTAACACTTTATCAGAGAACACGGAAAAACATACAGCTGAAACGGGTGCCTCAAGTTAATTTTAGGACTAAAAATGTCTTGCATTGTGCAACAAACCACAAAATACTGAATATGATTGCTCATAAGTTGATGTCAAATTTATCCAAACTTATATGAAACAGAGTATAACATTAATTAAGAGACGTTAGTAGGTACGCCCAGAGATTAAATAATAAAATTATGTGGTTGATTTTCAAAAATTTAGAATTTCCTGGATATGGTGATGGCGGAGGGGGGTGGGGGGAGACTGCCCCGCTTGCACCTTCTGACTGCGACACAGTTCCAAGCAGACCGGGCAATGGGACCGAACTGCAGACTTCAGAAATTGAAAGTTGCTACTTGATGGACGGAACTATAAACTAGAGCAGTGACTGTTCATTTACGCAACGCTCAGAGACGACTGGAAATCGCCCAGTGATCAGATGGTTATATTAACGGCTCGAGTTCGAACCCAGGATAGTAAGAGTTTTCAATATTATTTTTCCATAACTAGTTGGACGTAGGATTAGTTACTACACCACTCGCTTGGCAGCCTTACAAGAAAGCCTGTGGAAGGTTTTCATAAAGAGACTTCTTTTAGCAGGACGTTTTCTGTAAAATAGATGTTTATGCGCGTATACGCATTTGTCCGTAAATATCAGTTCCGGGAACACAGTTTTCTTTCCAAGGAGGATAAAAAAACTCTTACAATCACAGACTAGATGGTAATACAGACGTGAAACCACGTGGCGGCTTATTTGATACGGAGAACTTCGCCGCTTATTGGCTGTCCGAGGTTGTTGATACCAGCCCCGTGTATGTTTGGCTCCTGCGTGTTACGGCAGGTTTCCTATTGGCCTGGCTGCCGCATACCAGGGCAGCCGCCGTACTCTGATTAGTGATAGTTGTTTCCGCCATGTTGCTGGCCAGCGACGCCATTTTATGGCGTGAGTAATTTTTTTGGCACTAGCGCTCGGTCTCGTGAAGGCAAAGGCGAAAATTACCTCCTGGTGTCTATAGTACAATCCTTTGGCATTTGACACAAACCGTATTTAATAACATACTGTTAGAGAGCTAACTGTCATTCTATTTGACTACAACGACTCGCTCATCTTGCCTCATCGGCTCTATGCGCAAGGCGCTTACTGAGAACTAGATACAGTTATCTCGCTATCACCGTAGTTAATTGTTTGTTCCAGTATCTCAAGAATAGCATAACCTCATTCTAAAACGTGTTGTATCTCGGTCTCTATCTGTATCGTGATTTTTTGTCCGAATGGCTGATGCCCCGAATTGTATAGTTATTTGCGGAATTTCTTTATCAGTATGGCGTACTCAGAATAACCGCTTATGGTTATAGTATAAATGCTGGAAAACTGGACGTCTTTAGTTTACGAGTGATGTGGTGTTCACGCCAAAGTCACCAGTATGTTATCTTCACGCTTCTGTGCCTACGACGTGGTTGGTGGTAACAGCTGCATGTGGGTGGCACCTGGTTGGACGTATTTTGCTCGTTCCAGACCGAGCTGCGCGGATAACTAAGGTCGACACGACACGCACATAACGCCTCAACCTAGCCTCAAGGCGCTATACCTGTCGTACGGTAACTGGATACTTTCTAGAAGCCCCGCTTCCAGCTTGGATTTGTTATCACACCTACTATGTATCCTTCCGCCAAACATCAACAATAACATTGTCAGGCTGACGGCTGCACTGCAAGCCGACGTACTTTGTTCATCCGCCGTCACTAACCACGTCACCACCCAAAATATTGTAGTATATGATAAATCTAAATATATACATTTTATTTCATTTTCTGATAAAGAACTTATGTCATTGTGCACATATTACATTAAACGAGTTTCAATATTATTGCCGCTGTTCTTAATATACAGAAGAACTACTTCTACGACATCAATGCCAACCCAACCATACTCCACGTGTTTAACTCACTTTTAAGGGCCTCGTCTACCACGCGCTTAAAATGCGCTGCAGCGTGTTTGTAAATACGTTTTTTCAAAGAAACTATTCCACATATGCCCAATGTGTCTATGCACGAAAAGATAATACACTCCAAACGATGCCGGAAGAGTCGTTTCAAAGCATCACGTCGATTAGACAAATCGTTTCGGAGCTCCTCAAAATGGCTAAAAACTGCTTTTTCAACCTGTTATATCTGAAAAACTACTTACAGGATCCGTGTGAAACTACTCTAGGAACATGTAATGGACTTTGCTTAAAACTTTTCGCCAACCATTGAAAGTGTCAGTCAGGCGATCTACGATACCACTGCACGCCGTATCAGTGTCGTGCGGTAGAGGCGATACCGAACCAGATGAGCCGGTAAACACCGCCCTTGTCACCGTGCCTCACTCACACTTACACACGGCCACCAGGCGGGCGCCTTAAAATAATTATTACGAACAATTTTCACGCTCATGGACGCGTAACAATAAAAAATAAATTTATTTATTTATCTCAACGTATTGCTTTTTCATGTGCTTATGTAGTTGTATGTTAGTAATGGAAGTATTACTAGTATTTTTTTCAACAGTTCGTTTCTAAAAGTATCGACTTACCGTACGGCGGGTATAGTCACTGACTGGGCGTGCAATCTTCTTGCCTACAACTCGCCTCTAAGTAACGTTCAGTGGTAACCCTATCATTTTATGACGTAATATTTGAAATAAAGGTGTTGTACCCGCCTTGACCTTGTTTAATATTCTGACAGAAGTTTATCGTACTTAAAAAAAGACCGCAAAAACAAAATATATTTGCATTTAAAATAAATTCTGAAAATAGCAAAAATATTCCTAATTTCAGAATTTTTTTTTTTTTTTAAATACAATACATTGTTAAATGTGTTTGTGTGTACTTAAAGCTCTAGCCCGTGTCATGTATTTTTACTGTAAATTATTTCGTTTCATTATATAAATTGGTTTTCGTAGAGTGGATGAAGTGAAAACATGTAAATTTTGACTTTGTTACGCCATTATGGGACAACTGGCTGGGTAATAAATTTCTATACGAGGAAAATGTACTCCAAAGTAACGTGTACAAAACTAACATTATTTCATACAAATACAAAATTATGATTTTTTTTTCTCCCTCTGGAACGTCCTTAACATGTTGACACACGAATGGTAACTTCCTGAGGAATGTGGCTTCTCCCACAGGGAGGGACAAATGTTTGGACAGCACACTTCCTGGATATAAGTCATTCACGATAAAGTGAGCACTGCTTAAAATTTTCTTTTAACAATTTGCAACCGTCTTTACTATTTTCAATATGATAATTTCCAAGTAACTAAAACCCAGTGTAGACTTTTCACTATATTTAAAACTAAGAGCGCGTGGTAGATAAATAAACGCTGAAAACATAAATTAATTTCTACGCTTTTTTCGAAGAAAATATAAATGAAATACTCAGTGACAATCCTAGATAATGGTATTTGCCAACTTTATGAGTAAATATTTATCCAAAATTACTAATTCGTTACGCGTGATCTCTTGCGCCGCAGTAAAATGCACGAGGGTCCGGCGTCAGCAATTGTGTCACAGAAGTTCGTAATTAAAACGTTGGCTAAAACTATTGCCTAGGATTGCTATTGTTTAATTTTCGCAAATTGTCTTCAAGAAACCTACAGTTATAGATTAATACGTTTAGCTTTGAATTATGCACCACTCCCTCTTAACATGTATGGCCTCAAAATGAACTTTTTTGGTTATTATAATTAATGGGGAGTGTACAGTTTTCGATGGATATTCTGTAGTATTGTTGACGTAGGATCCTCGGAATGGGTTGCGCAAGATGAGCACCTGTGAGAGACAAATAACAAAATGTTGAAGTCGTGAGCGATGCAACAAGGCTGAAAGCCTTGTCGGAGAGAAACCGCCCGTGACAGCGAGTGCTCTGATCTGCCTCGGGGTCAGGAGAAAACTGACGACTGTACAAGAAAAGGGCGGGTCCACATGAGCCACCATCAGTTTGTAGAGTTTTCTTCCTTCGACACTAGCGGTTTTCACAATACAGTGTCGCGATACGCCCGACGTTTTCCGCCAGCGACGAGTTCCTGCCGTGTCTTCATAACAGAGAGATGAAATGTGACCGGCCACTGGCGATACGAACTTGTGCTGCCGCCGTTTACCTTGAGAAATAACTTAGTAACTGTAATTTTTTTAAGAAACGTGAACGGATAACAAAGACGTAATAGTGTATTTATTCTCACATAAATTTAAATGAATAAGTAAATATCAAACAGAAAGCATGGATTAAATTTTCTACCGAAAAATAAATTAAAACAAATACATTAGTTTCTTTTCAATGAACTGTGTAGTAGATTACATTAATTTGCACAAATACCGATATTTTTAAATATACGGTAATTGTATTAGTACAAATTGGATTCTTATCTTCTTTTTAACCTGCAAAATAGTTGCACGAATGTAAAAACACAAACAGCTTTTCTTTTCCTTTGTATCCGTCGCCAGCGATGAGCGTCAAATCCAGTCAGCCGCTCGTGCCATGTTCCCGACGCCCGTCGCTAGCGTCAAGGCTCTGATTGGCTGACTCTCATCTCTGGACGCCAGATCGCTCTGTTGTGAAAACAGCTTTTGAATGATGGTATTCTCAAACATTCTCGTAACAAGCCCGCAAACTATTCGCAGGTAAGAGATTGATAAGAGTCCGCGCCTCGTAAACACTTGCGCATTCATGTACGGATTTGGCTTGCCTCGCTAATACGCTGCGTTTGCGAGTCCGAGGAGGCCGATAAGATGGCTGATATCCATTTAAATATTAATTCACCAGGATTGCTTATCAATGTTAAAACTGAAACACTCTCTCCGTACGAAATATCGGAAAGTAATTATTACGATTTAATTAAAAGAAAACGTTTAAGAGAAGTATAAATAGTGTTATTTCATTTTAAAGTAACGTACTTCCAAGGCAAAGATTCAGGTTATCAATCGACTATCGGCCATCTTGTCTGCCTTTGAGAGCAGTTGCGGGTAGGATAGCATAGGCCCGGAACTCTTGCAGCTTCGAGAGTTTGCGACGCGCAAACAACGTTCGAAATACTCAACATTCACACTAGCACTCGCTCTCGCATTCACACTCGCACTAGCTCCCAGAATTCTTACGAAATCTAGACTTTGACTTTAGGTTTTCATTTTATCGGAAACTTGAAGTCATGTCTGCTTGACTTCAGCTTTGGCGATGCCATTGAGTACGACTCCGTAAGAAGCCATGCATTGAAAGCTATCGTAAAGTTAAATGCTTAAAGTTTTCAATTGTGTATAGGCCTTTGGTGGAAAGGTTGGCGATGATCAAGGACGCCTTCTGCTCCCTTGTGTCATAATACGTACCAGGATCCTGGTACACGTACCAGTTTTCAGGGTGCTGTACCATGTACTAGGATATTTTCGTCCTGGTACACTAAAGTACCAGGATTTGAGAATTTTGCATTCAGTTGTATTAAAATACGTAATTAAACAGTATTTTCAGCAGAACATTTCTGCACAAAAATGTTTTTTTTTTTCATGACAACTTCTCCTGGATTCTGAGGATTAATCTGCGCATATAGTAATTGCAGGTTATTGCATCATCCGAGCTTTGCCACTGCACGGTGCGAACTGTTGCCTGTTGGGCATTGGCAACACATATTTGCATTCTCTTGTGGTACACATGAACCTATGATTTTCTGTTAACTAAGAGTATTCTTAGAACTTTTCCAATATATTTTTCTCTTTAAATGTTTAAGGCATGTTTTAGTACTTCATATTTTTTCATTTGCGAAAATTTTTACCAAGTACCATGTTTTCGTTTAAAGTACCAGTTTTGTTGTGGTATCAGTACCAGGATGTTGGAGTTCCCATCTAACACCCTTGGAGGCGTCGCTGCGCTACTCCGTGACGGCTTCTCTGGTTCGTGCTCACGACAATACACAATGACCAGCTCTCTCTATCTCGTGCGGGGTTGCGCGAGCTGGCCTGACTCGTGCGTAAACACGCATTGTTACAGGAGAATAAACGGCCGTGGTGGTCATTCACAGCGGGCAGGCGTGCTTCCGTGACCAACTGGTAACCACTGTGTTTACCCACTTCTTACTTCCTGTTTAGTTTCCTTTACCTTCTCCGCGCACTTGCCTACAGCAGGTCTGGACAATGGAGGTAATACATATCCCTAGCTCCTATTGTTGGCACCACTTACAGCGGTGCTGTTTCAACTATGCGGTAATTTGAACGAGTAGCTATTTAGAGTCCTGTCCGCTATACGTACTACATATACTCTTTGTTTCGCATATCTTCAACACAATTTGACATTTCCGAGGGTACGACTTTTTAATTGTTGTAGAGGTTTTATGCTGTGCCAGTAGACATTTTAGTTCTAAAATGAACTTGAGAACTATTTCACTGTTTCTACTGTAAAATTTGTCTTTGCATTGTGATATATATTGCAAAATATTAACAGTTATTGCCCATACTGTAAGTAGCTGTCAAATTTTATTGAAGTTATACGAAACAATACAAACCGAGGAACAAATGATGCATCATACATGTCTTCTTGTCTTTGCGTCTTCTTGTCTTAAAAAAAATATGCTTGTTACTACCCGGCCAACCGGCCATAACTGGATAAAGGTTAATCCCCGCTCTAGCTAACACCTGTCTACATAAAAAAAATTAAAAAATCTGCTTTTTTTCCCTTGAGTCCCGAGCCCCCAAAGCAACACAAAATATAACCACATACATATATAACTGAAGATAATGAATTAAATTCGTTTCTTGAGCTGAAATATTACTACAGATATTAATATAATTGTTACAATTAGTATCTACGTATGCATATGGAAATTAAAATATAATAAGGAAATAGAAATACATTTATCTAGTACTCCCACAAACAGTGTTACAATATTATTGTTTGTTCTGCGGCACTTCAAATGTTGACCACACCATTTTATTTTTGAGATTTGAAGTTATAAAGCCTAACACGTCTTTCTTCATCTGCGTATCTTTAGAATTCGTATTTTTTAGGTTTAAAGTTACAAAGCCTAACACGCCTTTCTTCATCTGCGTATCTTTAGAATTCGGCTGGTATTTTCCCACCTACGACGTCTTTGGTCACTTTGACGGAAGCCCTAAACCGTGTTTACTGTGGGCGTTTCGTATTTATCGTGGTTTGAATTGTTTTTTTTTTATGATGATTTTTCAGCCAGGGAAGTGGTTTGAAACGTCAGAGGGAACACATGAGGTGCGACTAGGCGAGGATGAAACTGCGAAGGTTCGTCATTGTTGTCCGTAGTCTGGGGATACCACAACCCCCAGTCCTGAACCCGGGGAAGTAACTGAATTTTCTCCAACGGTCGGTAATCGAACCCGGGACCTTTGACCCACCGGCCAGGATCTCTAACGACAGAGCCAGGAGGTCGAACTTTATTTTCGTAAATAAATAAATTGGGAACAAGATTAGCTGTTTCCTGAAGGGGACGGGGGTTCTTCACACGCTACAATAACGCTCGTCCGCAGACCGCAAGGTTTGAAACTACGTGGCCTAGTAACGTAGACCAACGGTTGACTCGCTGCTTGTGTAAACACGAGGTTTGCGGTTTGGACAGCCTTCTTCTGGCAGAGTTTTAAACTCGTTCACTGACTCGGGGTAAGGTTAATTCTACTACAGGTTGGAAACTTACGGGAGAGTTTGGCACAGGGACAATTTCTGCCGCTAGTTTCGCTGCTATCGTTAAGGGCCAGTAAAATACGAAAACATAGTAAAGTTTAATTTAATTAGGCTTGGAAATGATAGAAGTCTTTTAATTAAATTTAAAGGGAAAATATACTCGCGTTTTAAATTATCAACTAAATGTAACTTAAAATTCAGGAGTACCCTGTGATTGGCCAGTTTGCCCCCATGACCCATACCAGCGCTCAAGTGGCATTCATTTCCCCTGTGTCGAACTTTTAACACTGATGTTTCTAACCTGTAGTAGAATTAGGACACTGCCACAATTGTGCAGACGTGTTTGACCGTGCAGGCAGTCCAGATCCGTCCGTGTGGGTCGTGAGGGCCTCTCTTGAAATATTTTGCCACAATTAGGTTGATAGGTGTAGTTGATGTAACTTGTTATAGAGGGCAGTAAAATAGATCGCCATTTATTTATATATTTTAATAACACTACGTTTTCGTGCTTTTTCTTTAAACATAAAAGTAAACAAAGATTCTTATTGGTCAATTGACTTCATGACGTCAGGTGCTGATGATGTTGTTGACGAGTCCTTCAGCTAAAAAGTTCGGTGTTGGCGAACTTTCGGGGCGGACAGGTCTGCGTCAACCGTCTGCACAATAAACCTCTGACGTCATATAGGTAACTTGAAAAATCCATCCAATCAGAAACCAGATCGGGATCTGCACCATCAACACGGCCTGCACGGTCAGACAGGTCTGCATAATTGTTGCAGACCCTTTAACTTTACTCGGGGAACAACTGCTGTACAATTAGACGGTGTTATTTATACACCAGTAGACTAAGCGCCAATTGTCAAGTATCAGTAAAACATGCTTTAACGCTTTCAGATTTGAAACAGCCGTACAAAAATTATGATAGTGTTATAAAGTCAGTATTTATGATAACAGGACATATGGCTAAATACTTTTCCCAGAACTAATTCTAATCTGAAGAATGTTTTATACGTGTAATGATTGTCCCATAATCTCGTATTGAGTAACACTGTCCAATGTAGCCACTGAACACTGGAAGACTGATTGGCCAGTGCGCTGTTTCCATGTGGCTTACTTATCATGTTTGTTGCCTCTGACTGTACCGCTAGTTTGTGAATCGCTCATGCCTCTTTCTTCGACCACCAGGCACGTACTGTACGTAGACAATCGGTTGTCACGACTTAGCAGTTCCGCAGCCAACATGACTGCAGTAGTATTTTTGAAGTTTCGTGGCAGTGATGCTGTTAAGGCCACTGTCTGCCACGCCCTTCAAATGCGATGTAATGTGCGTGGAAATACTTTTTTTCTCGAAACTATTCAACGCGTTCCCATTGTGCCAATGTCCTGAAAGAAAACACTTAAGATAAATACGAATCGTGGTTATTTATTTATAGAGATAATGGCATATCGCGAAAATATTTGGTGTCAACATACCTTTGAAATAGCTGTAGGTAATTGCAACACATATGATTGGGTGATGTACGTCTGACACAACATAGCTGTCTGCAGACCAATAGCAGGCATCAAATATTACAACAGCGGGATTCTTATTGGTTCAGTCAAATAAGGCAACAGCTCTACGCACAAGCGAAATCCAGTAATCTTCTGTTAAGCTGAACGTACGTTGAAACGTAGCAAACAATCAAGTTTTCCCGCGATAAATCATCATTTCTACTTACTTATTTGCTTTAAGGATGTCATATTATATACTGTGTATAGATTGCTTGGATGTTCTCCAATAAACGTAGCTAAAGACGGCCTTTTCAGGCTCCTGTACTTCATAGTGTACTAATCGGTTGTTTGCGAGACTCAGATAGGAACGTGTACTGAACTATGTTGCAGATGTTTGTCTAATAAAATTAAATGGTTAACTCTTAGAATATCATAGTAAAAAGGGTTCGGCGAGAATCTTGCACGCTAGTTCAGCGCTTGTCTATTTGTGGCGATGTGGCAGTTGATGCACGCTTCATGTCACCCTTACAGCTCCGCCGCTTCTGAGCCTATCATGTGCTAAACCGCTCAAGGTAGGCGTGCTATTAAATGTAAATGTAAAACGTCAGGTACTTTCTCCTGTTTCTAAAATTTTAATAGACTTTCTCCATATTGTTTTAGTTTTTTAAATTATTTTATTGTAATCTGCCAGGTAATGAATAAGGTCAATATATTTTTTTTTAATTTGAACATAACTACAGTAAGTTAGTGTTAGAAAGTTTGCTCATGTTTGTTTACAACGCTGGATACATTAAATAAATTTGAGCCTGAAATGAAAAGTAACTGGAATATATGTGTGTATATGTAAGAAACGTAGTTGAGGAACATTAAGGCTGCTCCCTACCTGCACTTCAAACGCGTTGCTGTGAGTTACGACTGTTCTTTTTTTTTTGACGAAACTATGTAACGTGAAATATATTTGTGTATCAACGAAAATAGCAGGCACGTCAAACTATGTCGCTATAGTTTTAAAAATTCGGCACATTAATTAGAAACATCATTTTCGGGCCCTTCAATATGTCTAAAAATGGGTTTTCCAGACTGCTGTGTATGGAAAAATAATAACTGGATTCGAAAAACACAGCTATATAAATACGTGTTAGACTTTGAACTATGCTACACACAAATAAAATATTGTGGTCGCTGCTAAAAGTGCCATAGAAAAAAGGATAATAGTAAAGCACTGCACGTCATCTGAGTGGCTTGCACGTAGAGGCGATAATGTGTTACATACGTCGGTTAGTGGCAACCTTACCGCTCCTGCCTCACACACATAAACACAGCCTAGGGTGGCCCCTTGACGTAAGAATCTTCCACACCGCTGTTCGGTTTGATAGTGTGATTTATTTCGAATGTTTAGTTGCCAATTAGTGCCGTATTTAGGATTATTGATATCAAATTCGAAAAAAAAAAAAAAATCCCGTACTGGCAATGTGTTTGTGTGAGTGAGGCACGGCGCCAAAGGCGATGTTGACCGGCTCATCTGGTGCGGTATCGTAGATCACTCGCCTGAGTGACACTTTCCTTGGTGACCCAATCTTTTTATTGGTGGAAAGTTTTAAGCAAAGTCTATTTCATGTTTCTAGAGTAGTTTCATACGAATCCCCAGAGTAGTTTTTCAGATACAACAGGTTGAAAAAGATGATTTTCAACCATTTTCACGGGCTCCGGAATGATTTTTTATAATTGACATGGTACTTTGAAATTACTTTTCCGTCGTCGTTTGAATGTATTTCCTTTTCGTGTATTGACACAATGGCACTGGAATAGTTCGTAACAAAAACGTATTTACGAACACACTGCAGCGCATTTTAAGCGCGCGGTAGGCGGTGCCCTTAAATTCTACCTTTATTTAATTCTATGAACTCGCGCACGCTTTGCGGACGTCTAGCTTTAGTGTAAGCTTCCTCGAAAAGTTTGAAAAACCAGGCCAGTTCTTATAAAAATAACGGATTTTCAGCACCCGAAACTAGGATCTGTGCTGAATGACAGGGCCAGTCACAGCACTGTCTTGGAAAACGTTTCCGAGGAGCGAATATTTAACCGCTGTTTAGACACTAATTTCGACACCCACGCCCGAAAGCCGGACGTTCCCGAGGTGTATTTCAGTCGACTACGTAGAGTTTTCTCCGTGACGCGCATTTCTAGCGAGTAAATACGCTCTGACGCAACACCTTGTGATAGTTTTCCCTTACTGCAACCTGCCACTTGTAGGATCCTAACTCCTAGGTTAAATGGGTTTACACCTAACTTAAGACTTAATACTTAAGCATTTGAATTTAGACTTGTTTTCATCGCCTTTGTTTAAACTGTTACTCCCTACTGCCTAAGTTTGACCAGTCATAGAAAGGGTCGGTATTTCTTTCCATGATGTCATTCGTAATTCACCCTACAGCCGCCATTTTACTTTAAGCTATAAAATATATTTAAGACGGGATATTGCTAACGAAATTAATTGTAATTTTCCTCGTAATTAAAGATTTTAGTTGTAGACCTAAATTCTAGCGGAAGTTCGTCTAAATGTGTCGCAAATATTATTTCATCATTTTTTTATCGGATGTTTTTAACCATAGCTAGAGACCCCTGCTTTTCGCGAAAAGAATTTGGCCTCAATTTGTTTCATTGCTTACGTGCATGTCTGCAATTTTGGTTCATAGCCAGTGATTTGAATTTTTAACTCTAACGTGCCTGGGGATTCTTCCCGCAAATCACAGACGTGCGGTGTTGCAGTAGCATTATTGTGATTGGTGCAGTCAAATGAGCGACGTAACTTCACAAATACACGCTGCCAATAACAACGGAGCATAGCTGCAGATGTGCACGTAAGGCAGTGAATCTAACTGGGAAAAAATTATTTTCGTCCTAGTTATTTATTTACTTATAATTAGAGAGCTGGAAAGTTCGCGTTTTCTTTTGGCCCCTAGCTATAATTCCAGTAACTGTATGTTCGTGTAAATTTCGCAATTGGCCCGTGACTTATCTGACACTTCCTGTAAGTCGCTTAGCCAATAGTACAGAAGCAACTAAGTGCAGGCCCATGTCACTGCGTCATCGAGCAGCCAGTGAGCAGGTAATGTCTGCTTGAATACACACATGTTCTTGGAGGATAGCCTACACGTCAGTGAACCCGCGAATTTTACCCGTCTCTAGTTATAAATATGTAAAGGAAAAATTCTTGAGTTTATATACCTACATGCTAGAATCCACTGACCTGTGTATAATCTTAATTACCATTGTTCTCTAAACCGGAAATGACGACACCTGATTTTGCCACCTTGCCGGCACCAGTGCAACAAGTGTCCTTTCCAAACTAATAACACTGAACTTGCTAATATCAGCCGATATGTTCCCAACGCGCGAACAGGCGGGACGTTATCGTGGATACAGTCTAGGCGCGCTCCTGCGTGGGTTGAAGAAGAGAGAGAGAGAGAGAGAGAGAGAGAGAGAGTCCAGCAGCTTGCCTTCTCACTGACGAACGATACAAATCTCGAGTATGACTGCTGTGACCTCCTGCCATTCATGACCAACCCTTGGAGAACAGGTTTGGCCGAGGAATGACAGAGACGGATGACAGAGAGAGTGAGTGAGTGTGTGTGTGCGTGCGTAAGATACATGTATAGCAGATTTCAGTGGCAACACTGCAGTTTCACAGACTGAAATTCTATTTTTGTTGCTAGTAGTCAGTACTATTCAAGTTTTTCCCACGCAATATACTTTTTTTTAAAATTAATTAATGTTTTTTTTTTAAATAAATATCATTGACTGACTGTTACACCCTGTGCATCTTTCATCATATTTGGTAACAACAAATAATAACTTTTTAAGTACGTGTCGTCCCAAATTTTCTGCTTTAATTTAAAGAATTGTTCCGCTTCTTGGTTGAAAAAATAAACTGCTCAAATCATTGCGAATTCAAAAATAACCTCTCTAATCTCACAAAATAGAACCGTAATGAAACATTTTGCTCGTGCGTGACATGCAAAAAATTCCAATAAAGCAAATAATTTATGTCCTATACTTGTATAAGGTATGCCTCACGAAATTCAAGCTGAACAAAGTTGGTAACAATTTCAGTATGGCTCTACATATTTAAGATTGAACGATACAAAATATTTTGTTGGCTTAGGAGCACAAGTTAAAGAGGCAATTTTATGGCCAAGTATGTTAATTAACGCAAAGTGCTCTCTTGTAATGAAGTATCACAAAATTTTGGACACAATTTCTTTCGTATCACATTCCCAAAGTATTAGAACATGTTTTGTAGTAATATCACAGAAGTTAACTCGTTGAAAATGCCAAGGTTTTCACTGTTGTTTTCTTTATAACTTTTCCAAAACACGTTGAAATCTTCCAGTCTTAGAGACAGGGGAAAATCGCAAGAATATTTCCTGGCACCATATTTTGCAAAACAGTGTAGTGGCCTACGCATTTATATGATTGGAGGATGGTCATGAAGTTGTTTAAAGACGATACACAAATATTCAGCTGTGGCACAACAGAATTGTCATTGGTCCAGGCCACGGTCGTAGAAGAACAGGTCTGGACACTCGCCTGGATATTTGACTCCCTTGTTGTTTGGCTGTAGTGTACCAAGTTACTGAGAATATTGTGTTTATTGGCGCTTCAGTTAAGGCGGCCGGACTAAACTCCGCCCACTTCCTTTCCACTAAGATAAACAATTTATCAAAACGTATTTTTTATCAATTTATGAAATACTTTCTTCGCTCACAAATTTAAGAAAAGGCTCCAGCAATCTTTATTTACTTTATAAATTTAACAATGGAAAAAAAGTAAGCGGAGTTTGAGTCCGACCGCTCTAACTGAAGCACCAATAAAACACAACATTCTCGGTAACTTGACGAATTACAGCCAAACAACAAGGGGGTCAAGCAAATAACATTGGTAGATAGGCGAGTGTCCAGACCTGTTTTTCTACGACCGTGGTCCAGACAGAAGGTGACGCGCCAATAAGTAGGGACTGCTGATTTTCGCGAAATGAGTTTCGCACCAGTATGTTTCAGTGCCCTACGTCCACTCCTACAGTTCTGCTTCGTGGTCACTGGGCAGCGTGTCTACCACTCTTGTTTCACTGAGCCAGTCACAGTAAGGTTACTGCAAAACCACACGTCTATGATTTGCGGGTAGAACCCCACGTCTCATGAGAGTTTAAACGTACAACAATTACTGGTCTTGAAGCAGAGTTGCAGACGTGTAAATAAGGCACTGAAACAAAATGGGGCAAAACTCTTTTTGCGAAAATCAGCAGTCCCTACTCATTGACACAGTGATTTCACACCATTACACCTGCATTTACTTGCTTCTTTACTATTGGCTCTCCAGGAGATGTCAAATAAGTAGGGACGCCTGTTTTTCGCGAAAAGAATTTTGCTCCACTTCGTTTCAGAGTCTTACGTGCACATCTACAATTCTGCTTCGTGGTTATCGGCAGCGTATCTACATGAAGAGCCGTATATCATTTGACTGAGACAATTACGATAACGTTCCTGCTACACCTCACGTAGAATCCCAAGTCTCGTGAGAGTCAAAATATCCAATCGCTGACCACGAAGCAGAACTACAGATGTGTACGTAAGGCACCGAAGCAAAGTGGGGCAAAATTATTTTCGCGAAAAACAGGGCTCCCCACGAATGAGTAGAGCCACGATTTTATGGCGAAAAGATTTTTGCAACATTTTGTTTCGATGCGTCATGGGCACACCTGCAGATCTGCTACATCGTCTGTGATTGGATGATATTACTCTCACTTGCCTTGGCAAATTATATACGTACAGACTCACAATAATCTTATTCTGATTGGTGCAGTCAAATGAGAAACGTGTCTGAACATAGACACGCTGCCAATAACCTTGAAACAGAACTGCCGATGTTCACGTGAGTCACTGAAACAAAGTGGGGCAAAAATCTTTTCGCGACAAAATCGTGGCCCTACAAATGAGTCAAGAACCACTTGTGAAAGTAACACGAACCTAGAGATGTTTGAAATATAGCTTGTGCCCGAACGAAAACGCGAATTTTTCAGGTCTCTGGGTAGAAACGTAGTTCGCGCTATTGTTTGGCGACATGCTAGATAGACTCCACTTGTCTATACTCACTCGAACAACACGATATTGGTTCCGTGCCTTCTTACCTCTATGAGTCCGTTTGCAAGATAGTGGGTATTATACAGTTGACCTTATATCATTGGCAGGGCCGTGAACTTTTCGCGAAATAATTTATCCCCAGTTTGTTTCATTGCCTTAGGTGCATACGTGCAGCTCTGCTTTGTCATAATTTACAGCGTGTGTCTGTGAAGTGACGGATCTCGTAGACTGCGCCAGCCACGAAAAGGTTACTGCAACACAACACGTCCGTGATTTGCGGGTTGAACCTTAGCAAAGGAGAGAGTTAAAACATACATTCACTGACTGTGAAGTATCGCTACATGTGATCACGTAAGTCACCGAAACTAACTGGGGCAAATTTCTTTTCGCGATAAGTTCATGGCTATAGATGATGGATTGTCGCGGGAAAACTTTACTGTTTGCTGGATTTCAACACACGTTCAGCTTATCAGAAGATTCCTAGCTTTCGCTTGTACTTGGAGCTGTTACCATATTTGACTGAGCCAATAAGAATCCCGCTATTGTAATATTTCGTGCCTATTATTGGTCTGCAGACAGCTACGTAGAGTCAGACGTATATCACCCAATCATACATGTCACAAGAAACTACAGTGTTTTCAAGGTTACGTTGGCACAGAAAATGTTCGCGGTATACCATCATTAGAGATGATGGAATATCGCGAAAATGTTGCTGTAGTTCTTGGCAACACATATGATTCGGTGATGTACATCTGACACAACGTAGTTGTCTACAGACCAATAACTGGCTTTAAATATTACAATTTCGAGATTATTATTGGCTTGGTCAAATAGGGTAACAGCTCCAAGTACAAGCTAAAGCCAGTGATCTTCTGGTAAGCTGAACGTGTGTTGAAATCCAGCAAACAGTCAAGTTTTCCCGCGATAAACCATCATCTCGAACCGTCATCTGCATTCACGGCCCTAACTATTGGTTAAACAAGTCCTTTTTTCGCTATACACACACAAACTTCCGGCCAGTTAGATTGGCACACAGTGACGGTTACTACTTTAGGTAGGGACTCGGGAATTTTCGCGAATTCATTCGAGGACACGATACATTTCGAACTCTTGTACATGCGACTCACTCTCGTGATTGGATCCCTGTTTATGAAACTCATCCTTGAGGTCTTTGAACCAATAGTATACCTTTATGAAGACACTCACTGACTCATGAGTAGGGCTAGGAATATTTCGCGAGTTCAACGAGTACACCGAAGCTTTACTCAATGACCGAAGCCCTACCATTTGTCCATTACCTGCTACGCATTCAGACAGCAGACAATGAGCGAATATACGGGGCTTGATTATGCATAGGACATTGGATTCTAGCATGCAGGTCACTGTACTCGCGAATGTTTCCTAGTCCTACTCATGAGCTACCTTGTCGTATGCACAACTAACAATTCACAGGAGCCACAGACAATGAACAAGTAGCTGAAGACATAGTGTAAGGTCATAAGTACAAGTCTTACGTTTGAAGTATTTCGATTGTAAACTAGGCTTGAAGTCCAGCTCCGTGGCCAGAGGCGCTGTGCGTAGAGCCGCTCCCAAGACTTGCGTGAGGAATGCATCGCCGTGAGCGAGGCTGCTTCCCCCTTGCGCGGGCCTCTGTGGTCGCACACCGAGTATGTCAGGATTCTCGTAGGTTGCTGCTGTGACGAGACTCCAGCCACGAGTCCGCCGCACAGTGTTGCCAGATTGTCACTACGAGCTTACGTGACCCTCGTGTTCTAAACACACGCCTTCTACACGGTGTATCGGTACAGCGGTTGCAAACTTTCAGAAGAGATCGATAGAGGCACGATTATTAACGCGTATTCATCCAGCAGCAGCCTAGACTTCTCAGACCTATACACGCACTGGCCGAAGTCGAATGTACGTCGGCTTCTAACCTACAAACAGGCAGCACGTGTTATCCCCTAGAGTTATTTTCTTACTAATTACCGGCTTGCAGACGTAAAAGTCGTGTCAAATCAGCTGTCATATAATTACAGAAGTGAAAGTGAAGTATATGTTGTTGACGTTCAACCTGACCTAGAATCAATACGCGAAACACTCATGCCACTAAAGATCGAGTACACTCAGACAATGGGAAATCACATAGCAATGCACGGTCGGAAACACTTTCCTGCGACACAAAACACAAGAAAGAAAGGACACAAACGAGAGGAGAAAACATGTTTATTATTCTTAAGAGGGCGTGGTACATAATTCAACGCTAAAAGCATTAATCTATAACTGTAGGTTTCTTGAAGCCAATTTGCGAAAATTAAAAAATAGCAATCCTAGACAGTAGTTTTAACCAACGTTTTAAACAAAATTGTTTCCAGTGTTGCGAACTTCTGAGGCACAATCTCTGACGCCGGAACCTCATTAATTTAACTGCGGCGCAAGAGATCACGCGTAACAAATTAGTAATATTGGATAAATATTTACTCATAAAGTTTGCAAATACCATTATCTAGGATTGTCATTTAGTATTTTATCCATATTGGTTTGGAAAAAAGCGTAGTAATCAATCGATGTTGTCAGCGTTTATTTATCTGCGACGCACTCTTAATACAACAAAAAACAAAGGAAAAAGAATGTAAAGAGACATACATAAACAGCCGAAGACTTCCAAGCGTTTTCGCTGTATCAGGATTAATAAACATGTTTTCTCTCTTGTTCATGTTCTTTCTTTCTTGTGTATTGTGTCGCAGGAAAGCGTTTCCGACCATGCATTGTTGTGTGATTTCCCATCGTCTGGGTTTACTCTATCTCTCCTGAAAGTTTGTAGCCGCTGTACTGATACACTCTATATTGTAACATGTTGTTGTTGAACACAATTTCCTTACGTTACACTGCCATTTTGCCTTTTATAAAACAATACGTACTTTGTAAGGCCAATGCTCTAGTGTTTCGCAATATTTTTTAAAGTCTCAAGGAGAGCAGGTATGAAACATATGTTTCGCTTTTTTTTTTCCTGTTTTCGCTACGTTGGCTAATTTTCTATGGTTTTATATAATTGTGCAACTAACGAAATATTATCAGTTGACTGGTCGAAACCGTATAATTTACTTATGTAGCAATCACAGCAAACATAATTTTTAGTAAAAGGTCAAAAACGATTTGTGATATCTTCTCCCATTTAAGCGAAATAATGATAACACAAAAATACACAAAAAGGGGTCATGGCTAATGCCATGTCGTGCCATGTTCGCCCGTATCAAATAAACCTCCTCGTCATTTCACATCTGTAATACTGTTTAGTCTGGCCTTAGCACAAAGTCACGCTGCAAATATCCACGAAGCAGAGCTACAGATGTTTACACAAGACAGTGAAACAAGTTCGTACAAAATTATTTTCACCAAACTGCGGTGGCTCTACCAATCATAGTATGACTGTGTCAGCGAGCAGCTAATGAGAAGCTGCGATATGCTTGAGTGCACAGATATTCTTGGAGGCTAGTCGACAGGTCAGTGAACCCGCAAATTTTTCCTGTCTGTAGTTATACGAAACACAATAAACTTCGAATCTTGTCGGGCAAGAACCAGCAAGCGGCTTTGAATTAGCGGTGTATAATTTTACTGGCAGCTCTTGTAAAAATAATGTGGGAAAAGGAAGGGGAACGAATCACTTCATTTCCCTGCATGTCTACCGGGAGTTTCTCGCTGCGGGAAAATCACGCCTCTCGAGGCAAATGTTTGTCACTTTAAAGCGTATAGTTAATACATGAAATTGCCACTTAAGGACGCCGCCTACCCGCGCGTGAGAGGCTCAAAAGCGACAGATACATAAGGTCGACCTTGAAGCGCGCATCAAATGCCGCGCCGCCTCAACGGGACAAGCGCTGAACTAGCGTGCAAGGTTCCCGCCGAACGGTTTTTACTATGGTACATAAGCGGCGACCATATAATTTTATTTGTGGAAAGTCTGCAACAAAGTTCTGTGCAGGTCGCAACCTGAGTTTCACTTCCATCCGGTTAGTATATTTTGAAGTACGGAAGTCTTTTAAAGGCCGTTTTTAGCCATGTTTGAGGACTTAGAAACAGTGTTTGTAATTATAGTGGTGTCTTAACAATGAGGTTCCGACCTTGTCTGAAGTTTGTTTTCTTTTCGTACGTTGGCAGAATAGGCACACGTGGAATATTTTCGTAGGAAATACCTGTTTACGAACACACTGCAACGCATTTGAAGCGTGGGGTAACTCAGCATTTGGAGTGTACTTGGTAACAGAGTTAGCCAACTACCCTACTGTGGGGTTGTTTCATCAAGGAGGGGAAATAGGTTTGCAGTCCCTCCCCTTTGCGAGCCACTGTACGACCCGTGGTTTCCTTGGTGCTGAATACAGACCGGTAATTTTCGCCTTACGTGCACATCTGCGGCTATATATCATGGTTATAGGCAGCGTGTCTTTGCACAGAGCTGAGGCGTTTTTCATTCAACTGTGCCAATCAGAATAAATTTACTACGACATACATGTATGTGTATTTGCAGGCAGAACCTCAATACGCTGAAAGTTAAATACATGTAGTCATTGAGTATGAAGCAGAGCTGCAGTTGTGCACATAAGACGATGAAACAGAGCGATGCAAATTTTTTTCGCGAAAATCAGGTGTCCCTAGTTATTGCGACTCCATACGACTGCGATTAGCTAGTATTACCAGTGGTGGCTCGAGGGTTGCTGCCAGGGAGTGCACAAGTTGCCGAGAACTGTACACTCGTGTGAACGTACTGCCGTATGCCAATGACCATGAAATATCTACTGGCTACTTATTGTGTTGTAACCAGACAGTAATAAGCGGCACCTACATACCAGCACAGGCTAAATAGTAATACAGACGTGAAATGACGTGGCGGCTCTTTTGATACGGGCGAACTAGGCCGCTAATTGGCTGCCCAAGGCTGTGATACCAGTCCCGTGTCTGTTTGGCTCCTGCATGTTACGGCAGGTTTCCTATTGGCCTGGCTGCTGGATAGCAGGGCAGTCACCTTACGCTGATAGTCGGTAGATGTTTTCGCCGTGTTGCTGTCCAGGGAAGTCATTTTGCTGGCATGTGTGACTGAGTTTGCAGTCATACGGGGTATTTCACCCCTACGTTTTCTGTGATGCCAACGTGTTAGGGGCTGTGGCGTCGACTAACCCCAGGGGCGTCATTTAGGGGGGCAGTAGGGGCAAATGCCCCCCCACCTGGATTTAGAATTTTAAGTGTATAAAATGTATTGTTTGTATTTTGTTATTTAAATAATGCTAACTTAAGCACATAAAACTGAAGTTTTATTATTAAAGTTTCAATTTTATACATGCTTAATTAATTAAAAAGATTCAACAAGGTCACTGTTGCCGAAAAAAAAAAGTCTTGCCCCCCCCCCCTCTCCAAGAAAAATCTGAAATGACGCCCCTGACTAGTCCACAGTCGTGTATAGTTCTCTGCCACTTGTGCCCTCCCTGGCAACAACCTACGATCCGCCTCTGAATAGAACCGCAGTACACAGAAGTTAAATATCCAGTAGAATGGCGAACTCAAATCACACGCGCCAGTAAAATGGCTTCCCTTGCCAGCAACATGGCGGATACACCTACTGCCAATCAGCGCAAGGTGGCAGCCCTGCTAGCAGGCCAATAGAAAATCTGTAGTAACATGCAGGAACAGACACGGGGTTGTTATTAACAGCTCCAGCAGCCAATAAGCGGCGAAGTTCGTCCGTATCAAAAGAGCCGCCACGCCATTTTTTCGTCTGTATTACTATTTAGTCTGTGTTAGAACCCTAGACAAGTGAGGGTTAATAAAACATCCAGTCACTGGCCATGAAACAAAGCTGCAGACGTGCACATAATGCATTGAAACATCTTGGTAGAAAAATCTTTCCTCTGTATAAATCATGGCTAACGTAAATACTGAATTGTAACCAAACACACATAATACTTTATCCAGTTTGTATTAATTTACTCTCTCTCTGAATATGATAATATGCATGTGTGCAGCTACATGTGACTGGTATCGGAGGGAGAAGGGAGGAGTGAAGGAGACAGAGGCAGGCGCGCAGACATGTGCTCGGCGGACATGGTCGCACGGCAGTAATTACCCCGGCCTGCCACGGTCAAGCAACGGGACACTGGTTTGCTCGTACCTCGACTATACCACGCCCTCCCTGCCTTGTCCTGCCTCACCATGACCTCCACAACACTTTTCCTTCCTGCTGACAACAGCTGACACTACTTACCAGTTACACCTCGACACTGAACACTATCAAGGGCCTGGCAGAATTGGTATTGCTGGTGCTAGTGCAGGTGGTTGCACGTGATCGCGACGCAGCAACCAATCAGACGATGTTTTAACGAGCTTGCGCAAATTAAGACCTCTCGCCTCCCACCAAGGCGATCCTGATTACTTTCCCGGCGAGGTCGGTCCCCGGATTTTCGCATGTGGGAATCGTGTCGGACGATGCCGCTGGTCGGCGGATTTTCTCGGCGATCTCCCGTTTCCCCGCCCCTTCATTCGGGCACTGCACCATGCTCACACCCTGTCATCCCTCTCCAGCGTTAAAGACCTCAAGCGCTGACCAAAATCTCTCACTCACTCGGCAATATTTCATTGCTACAAAAATATAGGGTTATGTTTTTGTTTGTATCAAATAAGTATTGTATTACAAATGATATTCCTAGACCACTAAATGCAAACGGAAATTTCCATATCTCACACAAAATGTTAACTCGCAAAACTGTACGCAATATTTTTAAACTTAATAAAACTGTATCAGCCATAAGCTGAGTTTTTGTTCACTCCAAGCCAGTAATTACAATAGAAAATACCGTTTGTGTTGAATTTTGTGTTGAATTTCCACCTTTGACGCATAGGAACAACATAGCGATAAGAGCCAGTGTCCCACGCTTGACGAGAAGCATATCGCCTCTATTCGCAGCGGGTCAAACAGGCGTGCAAGGTTTTCCTTGTAGTCTTTTTCCTACCGGATTTTAAGCGATGACCACAACATTTTATTTTTGAATAGTTTGATGTAAAGACCAGCGCATGTCTCTCGCTTTGCACTTTACAAATTGAGGTAATATTTTCGGAGTTACAGCGTCTGTGTAAAAAAAAGTTTTTAGCCATTTTGAGAGGCCCGAAAAGCATGTTTCTAACAAGAGTGGTGAATTTTTGAAAACATAGAAGCATAGTTTCAAGTGTGTGTTCCTTTCGTAGATAAACATAATACGAATAAGTTAAGCGGCTTCGCGTAAAAAAGAATATGCGTGACACTCTGTAACGCCGTCCATGCGCAAAGACAGACTATAAACATTTTAAACACATTAAAAAGTTTCCTCTATAATTTCGCTTCAAATTGACACCAACCAAGTATGTTAACTAACAATTTTTCGGCGAAACGGAAATCTTTCTATATGCATTTTACTCACAAATGGGAATTTTAAGTTGTTTCCCTTTTGAACTGGGTCATCGATATGTCCGTTAATTCTAGCCTAAAGGATGCTGAACCGGCGAAATTTCCACGTCTCTACCCATAGGTAGAGATGATGGTTAATCGCAGGAAAAGTAGGTTGTTTGCTGAATTTCAACACACGTTCTGCTTACCAGAAGTTTACTGGATTTAGCTTGTACTTGGAGCTGTTGCCTTATTTGACTTATATGTATAAACATCCCATTATTGTAATATTTCATGCTTGTTATTAGTCGGCAGACAGCAACTTTGTGTCAGACGTACATCAACCGATCATATATTTTGCAAGATACTACAGTGTTTTCAAGGGTATGTTGGCACAAAACAATTTCGCGATATACCATCATCTCTGCTTATGGCTGTTGCTTATAAATGTTTCGCGCCATTTGGCCAATTTCGTCTAACTCGCAAAATACGTCCACCCAGGCCACCCACTTCCTACACAGGTGTGTTAGACGTACCAGTTTCTTCGTTCACATACCAGTTTTCAAGGTGGTGTTCCATATATGAAGATACTTTCGTCCTGGTACGCGAAAATACCAAGACGTCAGCATTTGCGCTCACTAATAATAAAATGCATCACTAAACAGTATTTTGAGTATAGTGCCTTTCTGTGCAGAGAAATAAAATCTTGGAACAAAGCACAACTGATCCCAATTTCTGAGAATGAATACGTGCATCTAGTATTCCTTTTCTTCTAATTCAGGTCATTCTATGCATCAAACATCGCCACTTACACAGTTATTTACAAATGGCTTGAATTAGAGCAGAACACATGACTGGAACTGTATACTGTTTTGATTTTATTTTCATCCATTGCAGTTTGAACAAGATTGTATTGTGTGCAAATAATTGTTTTAATTTTATTTTGTAAATTAAATGCTAAAATAAAATTAACATTTTCAATACATTATCTTGAAGTTAATGAGATGTGTTTAGTGTTTCATATTTTTACATGCATGTAATTGTTAGCGAGATTAAAATAATTAAAAATTGTGTTATGAAACAATCCGAGAATACACGGAATAATGACTTGGACATTTTTGTCGTGTGAAGTTGTTATGGCGTACGAGTTTCTCGTCTGAAGTACCAGTTTTTCGTGAGTCCGTACCAGGACTTCGGAGTAGCATCTAACATCCCTGTCCGTACAATAATTGCAAGAATACTGCGAGGAGGACTGTCGACGGCAAGAGAGCGTGTAACCGCAAGCAGGCAGGTAAGAGCGCGGGCTGGTTTGTTCTCACAGACATGGCGCTATTTAGGGGTGGCTTCCTTCCAACTGGAGCGCCGCGGTCCCTCCCACCTTTCTCTTCCGTCTCACCGCGCGGCCAGCTCCAGAGATACAGCTGCAGCTTTCTCCGCGCGCCGACCGTGACACGCGCTCCTACACCTGCCAGCAGCCCGCTACATTGTTGCCACGTCTCCACACCTCCCCTCCGCTCCTCTACCCACGCCATGTCCGGCAACACCTCCCGCCGCGAGCTCCTTCCGCAGACCACAGACTAGATAGTAATACAGACGTGGAATGATGTGGCGGCTCTTTTGATACGTGCGCACTTCGCCGCTTATTGGCTGCCCGGAGCTGTTGATAACAACCCCGTGTATGTTTGGCTCCTGAATGTTACGGCCAAGGGCGCCCATCTTATAAATTGTAAAGGGAGCCAAGATCATAATATATGTTTACGTCAACATGAACGGATATAGTCTGTGTATAAATGTATGTATGGCCACTGGCATATTTCGACACTTAAAACCGCGTTGATTACGAAACTTATCAAACTGCAAATAGTTTGCTATACGTTTTATTAAAAAACAAAACACATTGCGGAACATCTTCAAGGCCCTGCCCCCCCTTATGGTCGACCTTGGTTACGGCAGATTTCCTATTGGGCTGGGGCTAGCATGGCAGCTGCCTTACGATGATTAGCGGTAGGTGTTTAAGCCATGTTTCTGGCCAGCGAAGCCATTTTGCTGGTGTGTGTGACAGTTCGCCGTTCCAGTGCGCAGACCGACAATATTACAAAATAGTGCCAAAGATACAACATAATTTTGTGAGGGGCACACATCTTCGTATTTCAAAACAGCCATAAAGCATAAGGTCCAAAAATAAGCATACATTTGTTATAGTTACAGCTGGTGATTTTTGTTGACAAGAATTATGCAACATTTTGTATGTATGCATAACGCTCACATCTGCTTCTCTGCTTCGTGGCTATTTATTATTTTTTTTATTACATCACCAGCTTGATTCAACTTTCGAACATTGCGTTCAGTGAATATGGGGTTCGTCATTTTGTTGAACATAACATGTAGGCTGTTAAATACATCAAAGACAGAATTAATATAAATTACAAACACTATAAAATATGTAGAGGAAAAAACTTAGTTTGAACACATGGAATAACTTCAAGGTATATACATAGTAGCAACACGGGAATATTCACTAGGCGTGTCATACATTTACAACACAAAAATTACAATTTAATGTTGGCAGAGTGTATTTGTGAAGAGGTGTCGCTCACTTGACTGAGCCAATGAGAATAAGGTTACTGCGACACCACAAGTCTGTGAATTGCTGGTAGATACTCCTATGCTTTGAGAGTTAAACAGCCAATCACTGACCACGAAGCAGAGCTGCAGATGTGCACATGAAACATGCAAACAAAATGTTGCATTATTCTTTTCACCAAAAATCACTGGCTCTGATTATAGTACTTATATTGTTATTTCCTTAATAATACTGTCAGATTCTTGACCATTTAAAGTCTTTCAACCAATTTCCCACAGTTGCAGGATTTTTGGTAAGTGTTTTGAGGGGAGGGAGGCATGGGCCCTGATGCCTTCACCATTCTCTTTTCACTTCCGCCTATGATCACATAACAAGGAACAAATCAATATTAGATAAAAACAAATTTTTACTACACCGCGTCTTTAAAACGGGCTAAAAAGTACAAAATATTTTCTTGTATGAAATTGATTTTAAGATTAAAACAAAAATCAACGTGGGGTGTGTACAGTAGATAATTGATGCATGAATAGTTCACCTATGTCACCAATAATAATTTTACTGCACAGCAATTTATATATGAACCGATGTGTGCATTTTCTGGCCGGCAGCTACTTTGTACATTCCTTACTATTGTCTACTGTATGCATCCTACGTTTTTTGTTTAAAATATTACAAGTATTTTCAGAGAAGACATTATTTGTACTTTTTAGTTTTTTAACATGGTATACTAATATTTGTTTTTATTTAGTATTATTTTCTTCTTTTTAGTATTGTTTGTACGAAATACATTAGTACTTTTTAGTCTGTTTTAAAAACATAGTAGAATAAACTTTTGTTTTTATTTTATTACTACTATTTACGGCTTTTTAGTATTGAAATTTTGCAATAATTGGTTTTAAAAAGTTGTATATCAAAATAATTTTTATAATTTATTGCTTTAAATTTTTTAATACAATTTTTTTTTCTTTTTTACTGCATTGTCCTCCAGTTCTGAGCTGTGTTAAAGTTTCAAGTATTTATCTCATTATTATCCTAGCTCATTGTTATCGAACAGATAAACAAGCCAAGCAGACAAGAAAGCGAGTTCAAGTCGCTACTCATTGTCATGTCTTGCGCTATTATTTCTTTGAAAATCCTGAAATAGTGCGGACATTTGCAGATAGCTTAATATCGTCATAGTATCGATTATTTTCAAGTATTAACAATGACTTACAGTAACTAATGAGCATTTTTATTCGATGACCTTCTTGCTATAAAAAGGGATTTGTATTATTTTACTGTTCTTATTATTATTATTATTAGTATTAGTATTAGTATTATGTATTGAAAAACATATCTAGGAAATGTAGCATTACTGCAGTGACTTATTTTTTTAAAAATGTAATTCGTAAATGAAAATGTTTGAAATTTTACTTGGAGCTATTTGTTTGTTTGCGTCACTGTGCCGAAATAAAACGGGAATTTTTCAGGTCGCTAGTTGTTGTTATTATTACGTAAACAAACGTACAGTTTCTATTAAGCTCAGGTACAAAATTCTATAACGAAAATTCGCAGTGCGGCCACGTCAAGGAGCAGCCAAAGGAAGAAACTGATTCCACATGCAGGAATGATACTGTTAGCTAGTGAAGGCGATGTATTTTGAAACACGCTGCAGTAACACAGAGGCTTTCACTGGAATGTAGCCAGGCTCGCCACACCCCAGCCAGATATTAATGATAAATAATGTACGTACCAGTCATACCCGTTTGTCAAGTCTGTCTGCTGTATCGTGAAGCCTGGACGTAGGTGTGGAGGTGTTGACGGTCAAGCCGCTTTGTCCTCGACTAGAAGACTGATGCAATTTGAGCTTAGAGGTGAGGCAATTGGGGACCGAGAAATACTCAGCCTTAGCGATAACGCGCTCGGATGTGTTCGATTACTGGTTACTGGGAGTGGATGGTTCGAGCCATAGTAGTCTTTAGCAGAAGTTCGCTGCCTTCGATGTGACAACCCTGCCAAGCAGTGATAGCAGGGTCGGTTGACCACCTCCATTCACATGTCGGGGGGGGGGGGATAAAGTGTGTTTCTTGCCTCTCACGCCCACACTTTTTGGGTATGTGTAAAGTAATTTATGCTAGATAATGCCACTTGCTAAATATATTTATAACTGGAAAACACCTAAATTGCACCATTTTGCTCCTTAAAATTAAAAATTTCCTAGGGGGAGGAACCCCGGACCTACCACTGTCATTGTGGTGCGTGAACGTACATAAGTTTTTTGTCCCCCCCCCCTTTTTTCCCCCAACCCACCACCACCCAGCTCAAAATTTCGCTCCGGTGCGTATGCTGTTAAGACGGGTCGTTTTATTAGCTCATTGAGCTCTCCGACGACAGTGGCTTTCCCTGATTCGCCGTTATGTAGGGCAGACTAACGAATCAGGGAGACTCACTGCTGTAGGAAAGCTACAAGCGCTATTAAAATGACCCTCGTTGGTAGGGTTGTTCATTCTGTAGAATGCGACATAAAGAATGTCAGTTAAAACTCCAGTAGCTTTATTGTCATCGCCAACTCGCGTCAGACACATACGGCACAATACTCTCAACTTCCATATCATAGATATCACTTAGGCACAGAAGGCCGAGACCTTTTAACTAAAGACATCTATGTCCGAGGTCCTCCTGACCGGTCTCGTAAGACCTAGTCACCATCAGCGGAACAGCTGCGATCGTCCTTGAGAATGTGGGAAACCTTGAAGCTTTCGATGCTCTGAGAAGGAACATTGGTCTGTTCCGCCTAGAAATAGGACTTCGACGATCTGAGTTTCGTAGAAGTTGGATAGTCCTCTGCGTCGTCAAAGTTGAGGCGCTCGCTATTGAGAGGCGCAGTGCAAGATTTGCACCTGCGCTGCGTTGGTATTAAATATGCACACACGGAGGTGCAAGTGGTCACGTGACAGGCGCAAAGTGCCTGAAAATCTGCGCCCAGCAAATGGCTTGACGCATGTCCATCTGCTCCCTTTGCGCATGCGCGTTGGTCACATTACGTGAATTGAGCGAATTAACATAAAAGTTCGATATCATCTTCTGTATTTCATGTTCTGTGGGCGTTAATTATTTACATTTTTGTGTTCACATCACGGCCGTAGAAGAACAGGTCTGGACACTCGTCTGGAAACTTGACTCCCTTGTTGTTTGGCTGTAGTTCACTAAGTTCACGATAATCGTATAGGTTTTTGGCGCTGCAGTTAGGGCGGTCGGCTCAAACTCCGCCAACTTCCCTCCCACTACGATAAACAAATTATTAAAACGTATTTTTTCATCAACGTATGAAATACTCCCTTCGCTCACAGTTTAAAATCACGGCTCCAGAAATCTTTATTTACTTTATAATGTTAACAATGGGAAAAAGTGGGCGGAGATTGAGTCCGACCGCCCGGATTACAGCGCCAAAAATTACAAAATTCTCGGTAACTTGGTGAACTACAGCCAAACAACAAGGGGGCGAAGTAAAATACATTGGTAGATAGGCGAGTGTCCAGACCTATTCTTCTACGACCGTGGTTCATATTTTAGCATCAGATAGTTACGAAATACAATAAAAATACGAAACTGAACTTTTTTTTTAAACAAAAGAAGCAATCAAAAATCGACAATGTTTCGATAATGTTAATCGACCTTAACGTTTTTGCGGAACTCGTTTTGATGGCAATTTTTCGTGTCTCACGAGAAGAAAAGTAGTTGCGCAACTGATGAAGTTATTTGTGTCCTTAAACCATTGATGCATTATAATTTAAACAAACAGCGGAAAAGTTTTCCATGTACCTGTGTCGCCACGGGTCCCTATTTATGCTGTTTTAGAAAGTTTATTTTTTTTTTAAACCTGAAGGAAGCAAATATCGCAAAACCGTTAAATAGAAATGTTGGAAATGGTTTGTATTATGTAGCCTAATTTTTTATAAACATAAGTTTGTATAATTTTGGTTAGTTATTAACTTTAAGAAAATTTAATTAAGTCAAATCGACAATTTTAGCCAAAATTCTTGAAACTTATGGTTTGATAATATTAGAGTACACAATACAAACAATTTCAAACATTTAAATGTGATTTTGCGATATCTGCTCTTTTTCAGAATTTAAAAAATTAAACTCGCGAAAACAGAATAAATAGGAACCAGTGGCCTTAAGAATGATAGTCGCCATCTTGAATTTTTGTATTTCATCTCATAACTTTTCTTCTGGGTAAATTTTTTAAACTTTAACCTAACTACGGAATAGAATACATGTTGATGGAATTTTAGACACCATTAATCTTCATTTTCTGTTACTGTTGGTACAGATAGAATAGCAGTTAAGAAAATAATAAGAATTTTCTAACTGCAATTCTATCTGTGACAACAGTAACGTCAAAAATACATTTATGGTGTCTAAAATTCTTTCAATACGTATTCTAATCCTTAGTTAGGTTAAAGTTCTAGAAATTTTCCCAGAAGAGAAGTGATGACACAAAATACAAAAAGTCAAGATGGTGACTATCACTCACTCTAAACATGGAGAACTATGTTCCTTGCTTACATGGGGAATTTCAATATCATAACTATCTCGTTGACTTGTTTAGTTTCCACATTACACATGATTTATTTAAGGGTGATTCTTTTTATTTCATAAAATGAGAGGACAGAAATTTTAGTTTATAGTCTTTCGTGAGACTGTTGTTGCACTGTTTCTATTGATAAAGTTTGCTGTCGTACACAAATCACACTTTTGAACTTGCAATCATCCAAGACCTAATTAAATTTGTCGTAGAGTAGTTGTACAAAAGCCACGCGTATTTACTACACTCTAACACTGAATTATTTAAAAATTACCAACGCACCAAAATTTGATTTACGACTCGTTGAAAGACTAACGCCACACGCATAGCCTATTACACAGTGCACTCACGAATACCATACCAACACGAGTCACAAAACTTGCGTGAATTCCAAAACTCGATCACTCAAGTTGATATCAGTACGAATATAAAATGTATACGCACTTTTTTGCTCTAATCGCGTTACACATCAATCACTTTGGCCCATCTATTTTTCTTTTTTAACATAAATTATGTAAAAGCTGGATACATACACTATTACAAAAAAACACTCTGATGTATTTCAATTGCGTAAGAAAATTGCTGCTTTCCGTAAATAAAGCATTTAATTATTCACGAACATTGTCATTCAACAATAATGAACACATGTATCCAATACGCTGAAAGATAGAACGACGACATTTGTGAATATTTGTTTCCACACTTCAAAACATAACTATGTTTATAACGAAAGTTTTGTGAAAATTTTCCTCTATAACTTAATATGAATCTGCACTTCTTACAATTTTGTATATATACACGAAAAAAAGGCTATGAAAAATATAACCAAAACATTACTTTTAACGCGAGAAATTGCTCACTGCCACATGGAAGCTGTATTTACTTGTAAAATCGCGGGTTGGCAGACATCGAAACTGCCATGCAAGTGGCGGTGAGAATAATGTCACAAAATATCTTATTGGCTTCTGTAAGTTGGAGAGGGGAGACGGTTGTTCCGAGCCATAGTAGACTCCGCCTCTTTCGTATTGTGTTTTCGGGTATATTTAATGCCAACTACGACTAGAGGCGCAGGTGCTGAGAGATTTTCCTTGCGTTGTGCTGCGTCAGTGCAAAACGCAAGTGGTGATATTCAATCGGCCCCCTGGTGGCTAACCCACGTTGGACTATGGACGACTTGCAATGAGGCGGAGTGGGATACAATTCCTACCTCCGTGGATACCGCAGCCGAACATAGCCTTCATACGAGCGTTTGGCTTCACATGTCCCGGATGAGATGTATGTAAAAAAAAAATTGATCATTTGGTAGGAATTTGCCGGTTTTTCAGGTAAGCATTGATCTTATGCATATGCATATCTTAACCATGAAATGAAACGAATATTTTTTTATACTTACGTGCAAGTCTATGAGTGCACAAAATTTTAGGTTTCTGCTGTCACCAACTAGCTGATCAGCATGTTTGTAAACAAGCTTTGTTTCCCACAGTATTCTCCCCCTGCGGTGTGACGTCAGAGGGCGTGTACCCAGGGGCGTAATTTCAGGTTTTTCTTGGGAGGGGGGGACAAATTTTTTTTCGGCGACAGTGACCTTGTTGCATCTTTTTTTATTAATTAAACATGTATAAATTAGAAACTTTAATTATAAAACTTCAGTGTTATGTGCTTATGTTAGCATTATTTAAATAACAAAGTACAAAAAAATATATTTATACACTTAAAACATTTTAAATAAGGGGGGAGGCATTTGCCCCCCCTCCCTTGTCTACCCTAAATGACGCCCCTGCGTGTGCCTCAAGTCGTCCGTTGACATGTGCGGTGGAAACTACATCCAGCCACCGTGGTCGTGAAGATCATACTCTCGACAAATGTTTGTTTGTTTATTGTTTATTGTTGACATTTCAATACATGATTTGTTTTATACAAGTTCTTTGATCACCTTGAGCAAGGCTCGATTGGGGATCTTTTATCCACAGTGGCGGGGTAGTACATATATATGAATACAGTGCATGCATATTAACATTACAGTTAATAAATGAAGAAGATACTGAGGAATTGTTGTATCAGCATTGGAGTACTAAAATACTAAACAGTAGATACTACACAGGAGTTAACAATCAATAGCGTGTTTCTTCTAGATACACCCACAGTGTTCAGGACAGAGGGCCAGGTTTGCCAACAACGCGCCGAGGAGATGCCGGGAAACAACAGGAAATTCGAAGTGTGGCAAAAAAATTGTGCCATTATCGCAAACTGTAGTCCAGTTTCTGCTCTCAGTACTGCGAATTATTTGACGGGAAAGGAAACTGCGTACGGAAGAGAGCAGAGTAGGAAAATCGCGCGTAGTGACAGATCGCCTTTCCCCCTGACTAATTCGTGTTGCGGAAGCTGCCACGCCTCAGCTGTAGAAATGATTACTGTGGTCGACACCTGCTATTGTTCATTGGCTCCGTGGAAGTGAGAATTATTACGCTTCATGCGCAGTTCATATACGTGCGTTACAATTATTTTACCTGAATTAAGAAATGGCGTTTCAAGGCTTTATTTCCTTGCGAGTAATTTTACTTTCCTTAAGGGGCCTCCCTAGATAGGCTGTGTTAGTGAGTGTGATGCAGGAGTGGTAAGGTTGCCGTTCACCGACGTATGTAACACATTATCGCCTCTCCGTGCAAGCCACTCAGCTGGTGTGCAGTGCTTTACTATTATCCTTTCCCTATGGGACTTTAAGCGGCGACCACATGATTTTATTTATGGACAGCATAGTTCAAAGTCTAACATTTGTTTCTATAGTTGTGTTTTCAGAATCCGGTTGTTAGTTTTCCAGATACGGCAGTCTGTAAAAGCCAATTTTTGGCCATTTCGAGGGGCCCGGAAATAATGTTTCTAATAAACGTGCCGAATTTTTAAAACTACAGCGACATAGTTTGAAGTGTGTTCATTTCGTAGATATACAAATATAATGTGCGTTAAATATATTCGTTAAAAAAAGAATAGTCGCTAACTCGCAGCAACGCATTTGAAGTGGAGGTAGGGTCGTGTTTCGTTTGCTGCTGAGTTAATTGGTCTGTAATAGGCCAAATGGAACATTGTCACTTCTCGACGAACTCAGCAGACGGTAAAAAATTATTTGTAAACTTACCATACCGATGTATAGTAGTTTTAATAAAATAGGTATGGTATTATTGTTTCCCTGACATCTAAGATAACGTTTCTATATCATTTGCACGAAACATTCAAATGTGAAATGACGTTACCAGACGTGCATAGCAACAGATGTGATAATTTTCTCTTTTTACAAGATGAAGAAAGAATGGCAAGTGTCCATACTGCGTGTAGGTTAAAAACTTCTAGTAATATTTATAAAGGTTTTTTATAGTGTAGATGGTCTCAACTGGTACACTTATCAGTAGGGCCACGATTATGTCGCGAAAAGATTTTTGCCCCACTTTGTTTCAGTGACTCACGTGCACATCGGCAGTTCTGTTTCAAGGTTATTGGCAGCGTGTCTTTGTTCAGTCACGTTTCTCATTTGACTGCACCAATCAGAATAAGATTATTGTGAGTCTGTACGTCTGTAATTTGCCAAGGCAAGTGAGAGTAAAATCATCCAACCACAGAGCTGCAGGTGGGCACATGACTAGAGACATGAACTTTTCGCGAAAAGAATTTTGCCCCACTTTGTTCCAGTGCCTTATGTGCACGTCTGCAGTTCTGCTTCACATATATTGGCAACGTGCCTTTGAACTGTGACGTTTCTCATTTGACTGTGCCAATCACAATAAGGTTACTGTAACACCACACGTCTGTGATTTGCGTGTAAAACCCCACGACACACGA
>PNEQ01124497.1:0-47730 GCA_003012365.1 Medauroidea extradentata | reverse complement strand
TATTTCATCATGTTTCGGATGTGCTTGTAGTCACGTCGGCCGCCCTCGAAGGGTTAAGACGCAGTTGGGACAGGTATCTATGACGTAGTTTCGGCGGGATTCCCACTATGAGCCACCCGGGCTTTGAGTCATCGGCCAGCCCTCAAGGTGTTACGAAACAGCCGCCGACCACTGGCCTCCAGGTACATGGCACGCAACAGTATAAAGTCCAAAAGCCAATAACATTACATAGGTTAAACCTACCACACATCTTGATATATATCATACATGGTGATTCTGAACTCGACCGACAATATTTGCGGGGCAATTCCTTATGAAAAATAAGGCAGGGTTGACAGGTAACACTTTGGCCTAAAGATCATAGTAAGGAAGTAACGACTAAATGGAAATGGATGTGCATAATGTATTGTAATAAACCTATCGGAAACCACTGGAGATATAGCAAAAAAAAAAAAATACGGTTACGTCTTGGAAGATAAGAAGACCGGGTTTCTGACATTAAATTGGTACTAATCATCTCCCTTCGTAGTGAAATGGGGTATGCGGGATTGCGATCGTATGGAATTTCGTAACCAAACGTTGTATCGTAGTTTGATAAGTATTTATAAAAGAACATGTGAAAACAAAAACAGGTAGCCTTACTAAAACACCCTCCGCCAAACTTTTTCCCCAAAAACAATGACTGAAGTATTTGAGGATACAATGGAGTGGCGTTACCCAACACCTGTGTGGTTTTGCAAACTAATCTGGCACTGCTACCACAGGGGCTGCGGCGGTCAAGCGACCACATCGGTTACCTCCGACCAAGGCGACTCGGGTTCGATACCCGGTGGGGTTACATCCGGATTTTCGAATGTAGGAATCGTGCCGGACGAATGCGAAGTTCGTCAGGTGTGCTCCGGGATCTTCTGTTTCCCGCACCCATACATTCTGGTGCTGCTCCATACACACATCGTTAAACCAAGTCATGGACTCGCAAGACCATAGTTGTTAAGAACCCCTAATATCTCTCCACTACACGGGTACCACACATTAAGGAGGGGGGAGGAGGTCCTGCGGGGTAAGTGGGAAGCGTACATGAATTATGTGTCCTTCAATTTAATTCATACATTAACACCTACACGAAAGGCTCAATTCACCGGCCTCCATTTTCCACACGCAGTTCGCAACGATGCGCCATGTTTTGCCGGACACGTGTAAAGACACCCTGCATGTCGGAAATTTCGCCAGTCGCTGAGACGATCCGCCCGACAAGATCTTCTTAAGTTGGCAACTGTGGGTCTCATACGCGTAGCTATGCATCAGCCTCCAAAGGAATGAATAAGTGAGTAATTTTTTTCAGCTCTCAACATCGCGGTGAGGGGTGACGTGAGGCGAGTATGGAACAGCGCCGGAATGAAAGGACGGGGAAACGGGAGATCCCCAAGAAAACCCACCGACCAGCGGCATCGTCCGGTACGATTCCCACATGCGAAAATCTAGTGACCGACAGAGTGGGGAATCGAACCCGGATCGTCTTGGTGGTAGGCGAAAGGTCTGACCATTCTACCACCGCGGCTCCGCCTCCAAAAAGAAGTCCAACGTGTTAAGGCCGTGATCTTTAGTTTCTACTATTTTTGCGATAGTATATATTTTTAACTTAAACGAGAGCAGATATCAAAAACATGTGTGGTAGTTTTGTTAAAAATGGTCTTTACCGTGATCGCTACTTTTTTCAAACCAATAAATTATACTGATTCGACTAAAGATGCAATTTACAGAATTTAGTTAATTACATAATTAGTTAAAATCATATTATTTACCGTCTTCAAAAAATCAGCCAACATGAAGAAGACGATTTTCAACAAAACTGCGAGACTGATTTTTGATATCTTCTCTCGTTTAGACGTAAAAAATTAATATCGCTAAAAAGCAGAAACTAGAGAGCTTGGCCGTAAGTTCGGGTGAACGTGCAGACCAAGCAATGGTTCCAACTTTGCCGATCCATCGGTCAGGGAATGTGTTGTTCAGGTACGTGAGGACGACATGAGCATGATCGGCTGGGGCACCGTCATGCTGTAATCGCATCCCTTGCCTTGTTTGCAATGGCACATCGTCTAATAACACCGGCAAAGTTTCCTGCAGGGACACAATGTACATGAGGCTGTCCAGGCAGGGTGAGGGTCCCATTAACACATCACCAATGATACCAGCCCACACAAAGACGTCAAATAGCTGCTGGTGACTGAGGGTAAAAGTGGCTTACCGGTTCACATCTGACGAGAAGGATTAATATCTGACCTGACATGGCTACTGCGCGAATTCAATATGCTATCCCGTTGGAAGAAAGCCTCATTAGTAAAGAGAATGTTCGTTGCAAAACCAATTACCTATTGTAGTTGCTGCAGGAACCGTTCTGCAAAATGGAGTCAGCTGGTCCAATGCTGTGCACCCTCTGCAAATGACATGGATGCAGCATTTGTTCGTGCAATACCCGAACAACGTTACACTGACAGATGTTCAGCCTGTAGGTGACAGTACTCGTACTGATGGTTGGATTGTTTTCAATCACGTGAAGCACTTGTTCTTTGGCACGTACCGTTAGTACATGGCGCAGACGGCCAGCATTCGGTCTCGTCACGTCCACGCGGTCAGTATCCCGCAAACGGCGATGCAGTGCTGTAAACGTTTGTGATGAGGCTGCCTTCTGTTTGAGTATCGCTCTCTGTACAAGCGCCGTGCTGCCCGTGCATTTGTCTCCACTTCGCCATACACAAGATGCATGTCGACGATTTCGGGCCACGAATAGCACGCAGAGCACGACGTACACCTTCAGGGACACAAACACAACTGGCGATTTCCAGCGCTGTTCGAAAACATGATCAAACGTCACATGCACCGAATTCGATTACACAGCACTCCATTCTGAGTGTAAGGGACGTGCCGCACAGGTTGCAAACTCGCGAAGGCGTTTACGTCACTGACAACCCCCTCCAAATTGATTTCCACCAATACTAACGGTCGCAGATTTCAAACACATTTCGCCGGAATGTGGTTGTTTACTTACGTGACAATTTTTTTTATCTATACAAGCTCCCCGCCAGGAAACGATCCCACTTCGCCCAAGTGAGAGGCAAGCTTAATCGATCAAACTGTTATATGTTTCACGAAGACTTGTCCCACAAAGTTAGTCGGTCGAATTCAGACTCATTCTATATAAGTTGTTCGAGATTAAGATAAGCTTTTGGAACGGGTAAATATTTTTCCTCCCACGAAGGCGATCCGGGTTCGATCACCGGCGGGATTGGTACCGGACTTTCCGCACGTGCACAGAGAAAAATGTCTGGTACAGTTAACCATACGCAAGTTTGTATATGGCGAAACAGAAATATATTTTATCCACAAAATTTATGTTGTCTGAACAATCTGTGAAAAGCGTAACAAATTGGTTTTGTTGGTCTAACAAAATTCATGTTTAACGGGACTAAATCCTCCCATTGATCTAACAAAAATCAGTCAGACAACCATATATTTGGTTGATTCAACATTTTCACGGTTGTTCCGCCATATAGGAATATATATATATATATATATATATATATATATATATACATACATATATTTACTTAACCAAACCTTTTTCTCTGTGTGGAAAACGTGGCGTACGTTGCCATTGGCCACCGGGTTTTCTCGGGATTCTCCAGTTTCCCCCGCCCTTGCATTCCGTCATTGTTAAATCTGTCATCCCTCATTTCATCTCTGTTCCCTCCAGGTGGATGGTTGGTTATGGACTATCACCCATCCCGTAATATCAGAATCTAGATGAAACGGTACAATGAGAATCCTTGTAGAGACGGGCGGATCCTTGGGGCTGTACGAGATTTTAATTTTCATTGTCATGTCATTGTTTGACAAAAATAATCTAATGAATTCGGCTTCTGAATTGACATTTACCAGGTGTCTTCTCATTCATAGGATATAACTGCTGGTGACAAGCAGTTCGCTTTGTTTCTTTGCTGAGACTGAAAAAAAAAATACTATTCCTAACAAGAGTTACTGGCCAGTCATCCCAGCATTTTCAGTAAAAATAAAGTGCAGCCGTTTTTAAGCTGAGCGGACAAATCCAGGACATCGGAGGACTAAGTTGTCTGAAGACACAGGAGCGTCTGGTGTCGTCGTCACGGAGCAGCATGACGTGCACCCCGCAGCTTCCACCGCCGCCAAGCCATTAAAACTGGGAAGTTTGTGCTAACTAGTTCCGCAAGAAGTGGGGAGGCACCCACGTCTGAACCAAGGGAAGGGTCAGAGTGTAGGGTTTGGGGGAAGAGCACCAGACAAACTGGAGTCGACGGCACGTGAACATTGTCCCTGACATCTCCCTCCAGAACAGAATTAACAGCGTATCCGTGAGAACAAGGCCACTCGTCCTTAGTAACCTCGAAGTGAAACAAGGGCAACATAGCAGCAGCATTTGTAATTTCTCCTGCTTTTACGATAACAATTTTTTTAGTCCTAAACGAGAGCAGATATCAGAAAACTGTAGCACAGTTTTGTTTAAAATATTATATATTATGTTAATTAATATTTTCAAGACAATATACATAATGGTTTCAGCTAATTATGTAATTAGGAAAATTCTCATGAATTAATTAGCCAAATCCGTATGTTATATTATCTAGAAAAAATTTAGACTACATTGTAAAAAACATTTTTTTTAACAAAACCGTGCAACAGTTTTTCGATATTTGCTTACGTTTGGAAATAAAAAATAACTTTCGTGAAAGTTCTAGAAACTACGAATAATGTCCTTAAAATAAATATAAATTGTACATGCCACGCACTTCAAGTGGCATGGCAGGTACACGAGGAAACCAGTCACGTTTCCTACACGTGACTCCGCTGAAAATGGAACCCTGGTAATCGTGTTGCGAGGCGAGTGGTGTGACCAATATCATCACCGTGATTGTTTCATATTTAAAGTGATTCCTTAAGGTGGCTGCCTGCCCAGGCCACAGAGCGGCGTGCAGAGCTTCGGCCGTTACAAAATTATTCGAAAACTGCACAACTTGATGTCTTGTTCGGAACAGCACACAAGGACGTTACACACGTGGCTTATTTCAAGTTCTCTATTTATCTCTATAGTTTATTTTTACGCTACCGAAAATTTGTGATTCTGTAGATCTTTTGGATATGAAAATATTTTGGCGTAGAATCATTTTAAAAACAAGCATAAACTTGTACAATGCACCTGTACATGTAATATTACATCATGAAAAATAGGATCACCACTGAATGTCACATAAAGAGAAGCTAGCAAGCTAGTTCAGTTCCTTGCACCTAGAGCCTAGTGGGAGGCGTATGATACGGTGATGTAAGTGGGTTTTATGTCTCATGTCGACAGCGAGGTCATTACAGACGATAACATACAACTTGGTACAATGACAGTAGCTGTGAGAGGAGTCGACCATGGCCTTTGTTAAGGAACAGTTCCATCATCCACCTGAAGAGATTTCGGAAAACCATGGAAAACCGAAATCAGGATTGGCCGGAGCCAGGATTGAACCCGGGTCCTCCCGAATGCGAGTCCAACGTGTTACCGTTGTGCCACCTCGCTCGGGGGGAAGCGGTGAGCGTGCTATGCCGTCCTTATCTCTTCCGCACTTCGTCTCGGAAGCACAAAATACGTTCACCCAGAAGGCTACCTTAAAATGTTGACCTATGCAAATTGGCTGGAGTTATTAAGCAGAAAGTAACCAACCAAGAGATCACTGAGATATTCAAGGCGTAAGTTTACTGCATATGTGTACTGTATATAAACGATGAACCGTATTAATAAAAAGAAGAAAATCCATAAAAGGTAAATGCAGTAAGAAAAAGGTTTTGCTTAAAATATAAGGTAGAAGCATAAGCAAATTCTTTTAAACCGTATTAATAATGATTATCTTATACTTGCAAGGAAACACTTCTGCCAAAGAGTAAATGATCTACACTCTGGAATGTGTCACAGCATGACTATGCAGGTTGTTGTCCATGGATATGCCTTGTTTTAGTCACTAGTCTAGACTGGTTGACAACAATTTTCAGTTCCTACATACACTTAATGTCATAATAAAATAAGTACTATCGCAGAGTCAACTTACTAAAGCTAAAGATGTTAAGTTACTACGCTGGTTGTTCACTTGTGTCATATTTAAATAGTTATTGCATGATTAACTTATTTAAGTCAACAGTTTTAAGTTCCTACAGATATCGTTCACTTATGTCATTATATAATAAGTATTATTGCACAAGAAGTCGCTTTAAGTTGCTACAGAAATTGTTAACTTGATATTTAATAAATTAATAAGTATTATTGCATAGTTAACTTAATGAAACTGTGCAACTATTTCAATACCTCAACCAAGTTTACTCTCATCAGCTGGCCTTGAAATCCTAGCGTATGTCTTACACTATTGCCCTCAACATAAGGATAATTTTTCAGGGATATCTTCATTTGGTTCAAAGTCTGGGTCATTCAAAGTTTTCGCAATAGTATGTAAAACTACAAATGCTGCTATGAGTTTTGGTACATTAACAAGTTTTACCCAACCAACATATTGCAAGATTTGGAAACGCAGTTTTAGCTGCCCGAAATACCTTTATATTATAACCCTTTCCTATTTTAGAAGACCATGGTCATGGATTGTATTTCCCTCCTGCAATATTAACTGGATTTGCGAAAGGAGTAATCAAAGTGGCCTAAATTTTATACCCATCATAAGCGATTATCACCGTGTCCTGTGTTACAAACATTACTTACCTAACTTTAAAATTTTTTTTCAAATGCGGGCATCATGGACGGATCCATGCCAACTTACAACATTTGTAAACATTTCTCTGGCAGTACGGTTTCTTTGCCTCGATGATTGCATTTTCCGAAAAGAGGAGCTTTATCCAGTTATCAACCTTAGCAACAATACGTTCTGCATCACGTACTGCTGGCGATACCATACCTCTCGATACTCTCACGTTCGTCACAAATTCCTTTTTTATAACTTTGATCCGCGGGACACCGTAAACATATCATTTTTTGAGGTAAGGGAAGCGCACCCCCTCGAGTTTCTGCGATGTCATCTATGAAGTAATTTTTTCAAACAGAAATAAGCTTTTGAAGTCTGTGGGTTGCATGTTCGAACAAGACTTGTAATGTTTAACGTTTCTCACATTCATTACCTCAGCCACAGTGTCCTGATAACACAAACACACCATTCTACAATACTGTCACATCTGCAACTGACCAGACTAATTTTTTTTGTGAAGGATTTGCTCTAAGCTTTGAATAAAAGTTACACTTTATTAATACTCATTTACTTAAACTGTGAGCAAAACGTCTACACTTCGAGGTTTTGCTTTTACTTCAAACATAAGGTTTTCCTCTATGTTTTAATAATGTAATTTGGAGAATTTACTCTAAATTTTACTAGTAAAATCTTTTCCTCTGTTTTATTAATATGGTCTAACGTACAAATATATTTTTATCAAATATGATGATGTAACACTTGTTCTTTATCTAGGATATATTTCTAACGCATTGCTTGTACTTGGTTCGATTATCTGAAAGTAAACTATTTTATGGTTAGTTCTTTTCTGCTTAACTCCGTCAAATAGGGTTCCTTTCATACGCGTGGGTGCTCTATCTGACCGCTAGAGGAACTCTGTTCTGTGACAGATCTCCTGTGAATGGTCTCTATATGGTATGCTGGAGCTGTTGATAGAAACACCTCCCGGTCAGTACAGACAGCTGTGTTGTATACCGGTAAATGTCGACAAGGGACCCTTGTTCGCTCAGAAGATCGGGCTTTCGCCTTCTTCCAAGGTGATCCGGGTTCGATTCACGGCGGGGTTAATCCGGATTTTAGCACGGTAAGCTGGTTTTCTCGGAGATCTCCCGTTCCCCCGCATCTTCATTCCTGTGCAGCTCCGTGCTCACCTCATATTATTCTTCAACAACTCTGAAAACTTTACTATTAAGGGCGCTGCCTACTTGGCAAGAGCAAGAATAGGGAAACGCTCGCCAAATTATATTCGTAAGGGCTCAGTACCTGTCTAACCTACATACATTCCACCCTCTTGACTTTTTGTACGTCTTGGTGTATCCTACATTGAAATAGGGCCTGTTAAGGTAACATTTCCCTACAGTGAAAACTGTGAGCAATTAAGGATTTTCATTCTCATAACACTCCAAAACAACCCTCACATTTGTATTCCTATAGCTATTATCTTATATTCTCGACGCAGAAAATTAACGACACCGAGGACAAAATTACAGAACCCGGTCGAATAAAATCGAAAACGTAAACCGATATCGTTGCTCGCTCCACGCTGGCGTAGAAGGCATTGCGTAAATCGTGCAACAAAGTTTACAAAAATGCATTATACAAGTTACACGAATTTTAATATTTTTATCTATCGACACACAAATTCAAAATATTTACAATGCTAACTCGTTGCTCTACGTTTAACAATTATTGCTTAAGGCACCGATACAGTAAATACATTTTATTTCAATTAATTTCGTGGTTCGTATTTCGTTATTATTTTTACTGTTAGCATAAAATTCAAAATAAAACACTCAAACATTTAAACCTGATTAAATACGCAAAAAGGACCAGCTTCCAAAATAAATTGCTTCATGGTGTTTGTTGAGACTTCATGAAACTATTTGTTATTAAGTAAAATAAAAATGTGCTAACTGCATTTTCTTTTGATTTTTGTACGACACAGATATTATTGTACAAAATCGTTATAAACGAGTATGAAAAACAAGTGACATTTAAGTTCGTTTTTATTATTCAAACGAAGTCATAAAATTGTCTAACGTCCTCAAACCTCCGAGACAAAATTCCGGCTCTCGTACAGCCTTAGGAATCCAACTCAGCATCCCCCGGAACCTCCAGAAAACAGAAATCAGGACGACTAGATCACGTGATGTTGGATGATGTCACAAAACAGTATTAAGGTTGTTTATATTCAGTTCACAAAAATCTTTCTAAAGTAAACACATCCTTCATGTTTTAAAACTAGGCTTATTCCCAAGGTGCTAAAATGCTATGGCCAGACACGGAGCTTTATTTGTTAATGCTGTAGGTGGTACGTTTCAATAGCAAAGTATTTCTTATGTTGGTCATCAAGTACACATTACAGTTTTAAATTCAAATGTTTTGTTTTAACGTCGTCACAGTGTTATGATTTAATATGGTGTCAATCTGCCCAGTGCTTTAAATGTTATGTGATGTCAGATGACGATATCAGCTACATCATTACAAGCAATATTTCTCCGTGTTTGCTATAGCAATGACAACTGCACTTGCGGTAAAGTGTAACTGACTTGTAGTACTTCATGAAAGCGATATATCACGTGGTACTTATTAATTTATTTATTTGGACGCTTTACGTGTCCTCGAACAGTACAATGCCTTGGTAGAGAAACACGGGGAAAGAGGGTAGGAGTCAACCAGGACGTGATGAAGGAACTATCCCAACATTCGACGGCAGTGATTTCGGAAAATCCTAGAAAACTGTGTTACAATGCACACTACCGTTTACACGGTGTTAAACACAAGAGTTAAGGGCGCCGCCTACCTGCGCGTTTGAGGTTCAGAAACTACGAACACTTAAGCGCGACCTTGAAGCGCGCAAAAAATTTGGCATCGTCTCAATGGTACAAGCGTTGAACCAGCGTGCAACCTTCCCGCCGAACGTTTTTACTATAGAACTTTTGGCGGCCGCCTACTCCACGCTTTAAATGCATTGCACTGTGTTTGTAAACAGGTTTTTTCTATGAAACTATTCTACGTGTGCCCATTGTGTCAACGTACGAAAAGAAAACAAACTTCAGACAAGGTCGGCTGTCAGAACCTCATTGTTAAGACGCTACGCTCATTAAAAACACTGTTGCTAAGCCCTCCAACATGGCTAAAAATGGCATTTTCAGACTACCGTACTTCAAAACGTACTAGACGGACATATGTGAAACTCAGATTGCGACCTGCACTGAACTTAGTAGCAGACTTTCCGCCAATATAATTATACGGTCACCGCTTAGTGTCACATGGTAAAAACCGTTCGGCAGGAACCTTGCACGCTAGTTCAGCGCTCGGTTCGTTGAGGCGACGCGGCATTTGATGCGAGCTTCAAAGTTGACCTTACTGCTCCGTCGCTTTGAGCCTCTCACGCGCGGTAGGCGGCGCCCTTAAGGCTCGGTTTCAGTCGCCAAATTGAATTTTATAATTTTTCGCTTTTTTTTTTTTAATTCTGAGAAGAAAAATGTTAAATCGGCGACTATACCGCAAATTCTATTTACCTTGAGCTACAATACAAGGATGGCAATAGAGCTGGTAGTGTATAGTCAGGTAGCAATTTGTCGGGCAAATTATGAGTATAAAAAATGTGCCACACACATTACGGCGTAATTATATTTTAACAGCTAAATCGCAAGGTGTGTACTATAGTGAAATGTAAATAAAATTTGAGGTATATTCGCATATTTAACATCTTCGTATTATAATTCAAAAAAAAGCGAAAAATAATCCAATTCAGTATGACGACTTAAATCGAGCTTTAAAGCGGTGAGTCTTTATTGTAATGGTGGAAAGTCTGCAACTAAGTTCAGTGCAGATCTCAATCTGAGTTTCACATGCATCTGATTACTACGTTTTGAAATACGGCGTTCTAAAAATGCCGTTTTTAGCCATATTGGAGGGCTTATAAACTGTTTTTAATGAGCATGGTGTCTTTAACAATGTGGTTCTGACCTTGTCTGAAGTTTGTGTTCTTTTCGTACGTTGGTATAATGGGCACACGTGGAATATTTTCGTAGATAAACCTGTTTACGAACACACTGCAACGTATTTGAAGCGTGGGGTAAGCGGCGCCCTTAAGGTGGTTACACAGCTGAAAACTTCAGAATTTGACTTTAGCATGTGACTTTGCATGGCTTCTTATGTAGTCGTACACAATGGAGTCTGCAAAACTAAAGTTTTGACTTTACGTACACGAAAACAGAAATCCTGAAGCCAATGTCAAGATGGCCCAGTAACAGGGACGCAATAGTATGAAAAGTGTGTTCTAGCACTGCTCCGCCACACTCGGCTTAGAGACTTGTCGAAAAATAAACACAAGTGTTCATCTCCCCTTGCAGTGACCGAGCCTACGCGTGCTTCCTCAGTCCGCCTACGGACCTGCGTCTTGGAGGCTGACCAGCAATGCGGGATTTCTGCAGCATCCCTCCCATGAGACGTGGATGGAAAAGTCGCCCCGCGGCGCCGATTAGACCTTCCCCCCTTCCCTACTGCCATTCCACTCAGAGATCTCCTCGCAAATCGAATCAGCGTCGGGAAAGAGAGTCGTTGACCATTCGGTTAGGGAGGCCGAGATGACAGAGGGGTCAGAGTCAAGAGGCAATCCAGAAAGCAAACGTTGTGGCTTGGGTTTGTTATGAGCACCGGACCACGGCCACACGGGCTGTTGAAATGTGTTGCCGCGAGTTACGAATATCCTTTTTTTTTTTTTACGAAACTACTTACATGTAATGCATTTGTATAGACTGTTTGTTCACTATAAATTGAGCACTCGGCAGAATTTTATTAAAAATATGTTTTATTGGGCCAATATGTGTTAACTTTTGAGAGTGTTGAAACGTTTACACTAGTTTTTGTCACATGGAAGTTTTCATGTTAAAAATAGTAAATATGGCTGCCAAATTTTATGCAGTGCTCACTTTATCGACCTGTACCAGTGGCGTGGCATGGATGTGTTTCAAGGTAAGATGTAATTCGCGTCGTTTGTACAAATTCGAGAACTGCCTATTATATGCTTCATCACTCTCATACCTCGCCTCTACCGATGAGCAACTCATCAATTTGTACAGACCTCACAAAGTACAGCTTACCTTACAACACATCCACGCCACTGATTTTTATGCCAATGAATAGAGCACACACCTCAAACTACGACTCTACAAGTTTAAACATTCAATACGCTTATTAAAAACACGATTTTTTTAACTACTCAAAACCCCTCAAAACTGCTATTTCATATTGCCGTATGTGCGAAAATACCAACCGTATCAAAATAACAAAAATAGAAGCATTCACTGAACTTCGAACCATAATTTCCACAGATAAAATGTCACCTTAACCTAAGTCCCACAGGTAGAGTGACTTGCGCGTAGAGTTTATATAGCATTATATAAGCCAATCAGCGACGTTCTAGACGCTCTATCGATTTTGTGCCTCATAAACACAAACGCACTCTATCTAGGGAGCCACCTTAAACATTAAGTATTTTTACAAGACCGCAGAGCTGGCTTTTTTACCAATGTGCCTGCCAAAGAGAGAACTTAACTTTTGGCAACTATGGAACGGTTATCCTAGAATGAACATACATTTCCTTCTACTTAAAAAAAAAATAATCTATGTTTAAATGTGCGAAGATAAATTTGTCAACTTCCTTGAGAAGCTTTCATAACAGTACACTGTAGTTAGTTCCAAATTAACAATAAGTACCATCTTATAATTCTAATTATGAACGTTTAATTAAGTTTAAGATTGAATAATTACTAATACCGTAAGCGGGCGTGACTTTGGACACGTAGGGTGACTTTGAGACATTACAAAAATAGTTTTTTGCATTTATGATAGCCCTGAATAAAGAAATTTACATGCGATAAATTCCGAATAAAAAATATCCACATGAAATGTCATTGATAATCACTCACAACTGACAAGCATGACAAATGAAAGAAGTATAAAAGTGCCCAAAATTCACCTCACGTGTCCAAAGTCATCCCTCCTTACGGTAAGCTCAATTTTTGCACAGATTTTCATCATACCTTATTGTTCAACATACTGCAAAGTTCCCACGCATCGCACTGTAGCTTCGACCGCCATACTGAAAACTGGCAGCCAAAAGTGAGTTTTTAAATTTCGTCAAAATGTTGGCATTTAGAGAAAAACTTCAGTACTAAATAAAAAAAATTTCTTTATGAAAATATTTTATGTAGTTTTTTTTATAAAGCCAGCGATTTGGTTGTAGTAGCCTCATATTTGGCGACGTTGCCAACGCTTGGAATTTCACACATGTCGCGACAGATTTTTTTATTTGTAAAATCCTTTAAGAGGCTTTATGTAGGTGTAAGGTACATGTGTACCGAATCGCAGCATTCTAAGTAAAAAAAACGAAGGTGATATGCCCCTCTGAAGAAAAAAACTTGAGATTCCGACTTCAAAACTTTCCGGTACGTTTTTTTTTTAATCTGGAGAAATTGTTTTGAAATATTCGTGAGAGGTACTTGCATTCCAAATAAAATGTCACTACGTAAAATAATAACATCTGCTGGAAGGAGACAGAGAGGCCGGAGGGTTTTTTTATGGGCTTAGTTATTATCGTCCGTTCTCCATTCATATCTTGGAGAGCAGTTTTGATGTATGGACGTGAGATTTGGTATGCAAGTATCTCTTACGAACATCTTGGTACAATTTCTCGGGATTAGAAAAAAATGGACCAGAAAGGATCGAAGTAGAAACTTTTTCTTCGCATGGGACATATCTCCTACGTCTTTTGACTTATGATGCTGCAAGTTGGTACATGGGTACGTTTTTACACCTATATTAAGTCGTCCAAAAGATTTTACAAAGATAAATTCTATCTCGACATTGGCAGACGTTGCCAAATATGAGGCTGTAGTGGACGAACTACTGGTTTTATGAAAAAATTCCATAAAAATGCAAAAATTTCACTCTTGACTGCCATTTTTCAATACGATTACCGAAACTTCAGTCCGATTGGTTGGGACTTTAAGTATGTAGAATAGTAAAGTATAAGGAAGGTCTGTGCAAAAATTCAGCTTATTAGTAATTTTTCCACCTCTGCACACACACACACACACACACACATACACACACACACACCTATACACACACACCAACACACACAAACACACCCACACACACTAGAGGAAGCCGTATTTAAGTGACTCAAAGTACAGCAAAACGCAATTTCTTACAAAAGTATACATATTTAATTATTTTTTAAGATTAATAGCGTAGGTTTTAGACATATTACTGGAATTAGTGGATATGAATGAGACCAGCGGAGTGAGATGAACATAAGATAAAAACGTGTTTAAAAAAATCAGTAAAATAAGTACAAACTCAGTGTTGCTGAAAAATGAGTATTTTGAAAGGCATTTCTTTAAACGTTTGTTTTAGATGACATTTAATCGCAGCAGGGTTTGCAGGGTATGTCGTTTGATTAACTACAAAATGCTTAAATAAAAAGTACACGATGTTCATTTCATTTAAATGAATCAATTGGTACCACCTTATTGACATCGGCCCGAGTGTCATTTAGAAAATGAGATCGGAGATAGCTGCTAATTTTAGGTGGGAAGACGACACGTGTTCAGATCTAAGAAAACCAAGTCTCGTAAACTAAATCTTAATACAACTCTTTTGAAAATTGTGAGAGTAAGCATACAGTTATATCAAAATGTTTATTAAAAATATCATCTTACTGGATTCCATACAGTACTGGGTAAAAAGCCAAACAAAGTTAACAAAAACAAAATTAAAGACATTTCTTGAAAGAAAAGTTAGTAAGGTAAATTTCTGTTCTTGAAGGTAAAATCATATTAGTAAAGAACTAGTCAAATATTCCAAGCGAAATTATTGAAATAAAAATATGAATGCGAATATTTTAAGAATATCTTAATTTATTCCGAGAGTACTAAAATAAAACGTACTGTCAACAACGATACAGATGAATGCGAGAAAATGTACGAGTTTTACATGAAAATAAATAGCTGAAGAGAAATGTTGAAATGAAATAAAAAACTAATAATACAGAAAGGGTACTTCTCACACAAACAGTAACAAAGGAAACATTGAAAGCACTACTCGAAGTTAAAAAAGTAGTAATATGGAAAAAAATTTATTGCAGAAATTTTCGTAATAAAGAGAAAGTATCTGGAAACCTGACTATTTCATCCAGGTGAAAATATATAACTTTAAAGCAAACAAAACTGCTTGAAATTGATTTTGTAACAAAACTACCAACAGAACAGTGGGACTGAATACTGAAACATTTACAACAAAACTGCCTTCAGGAATCATGCATGTGAAGTTGGGTGGTGAAAGTTAAAAAAAAAATAATAACAGTGTTTAAAAGAAAAGTACGGGCATGTGTGACAACTAGTCTTACGACAGGTATAAAAATCATTCTTCATAACATTTTCTAAAAACTGATTGATGAAAAGTAAAATAAAATCATATCAATAAGGATGAAGAGAAAAACGTGTATCCACAGTAATGATTATTGAATCAGCGTATTAGATGGATAAATCACTTAAATACTAAAGTATTAGGTATGTTGTGCTACAAAATAATTATTTACTAGTGTCAATTAAAGAAAAGTATTTCGAAGTATTAATAATAACTTGCGAGTTAATAAATAGACGGGAGATCATTTTTGTTATATTATTGCATTTAGTTCAGTGCAAAGTACATACAAACTTAATTTTCAATGCGACGTGGCTATCTTAGTAACTTCGCAGCAAATGTTATCCTGGAAATTTAATTTGACCATTTGTTGATATATTTGATACTGTGTGTCAGGTACACAACAATACGGTTTGTTAAGAATAATGACAAAAATAACGAGCAAACTGAATCAATATATTGGATACATTTTATTAAACAAACGCACAATATTAAAACTTTACAATAAAATTTCGCTGAAAATAATTTGCTTGAAAACCTTTTAACAGGTTGGTGCTTTTCAAACAACTATTCTGTTAATGCGAACAAATTGTGCTCTCTCTCTCTCTCTCTCTCTCTCTCTCTGTACGTTTAGTTTTTAGTAAGGAATGACATAACAGCGGTTAAGTTGAATAACATAAACGCATATCGACCACATTACATTTCTATGTTATCAGATCGAAATATATAGTTAAGCAACAGACCAGCTCGTTTTCCTCAAGGCGACACGAAAGAAACACTTACACTAACGCATTTTTACATGCCGTAACATAAGTACTTTTGAAAGATATCGGTCGCGATACATTTAAATACGCTATTACTGACGCAGAAGTGATTGCCTTGTGATTAAGAGTTAATTTTGCATATTTCTTTCGTACATTGCTGACTTCATATTAAGGAGAAGCAAACGTCGAGAAACAAAACAACTATAGTATTTAGCAAACGATGACTCTTCCGTTCCTCAAAAATCTTGACGTCAAAATTTATTTGCTGAAAATGCTTTTTTTTTTATTATTTTCGAAAATATAAATTGAAAATTAGATAACTGCACAATATCAACATTAAAAGAGTTAATACAAAATTATTTCCATAGTGAAAAAAGTACTTCCTCTTACGGATAATAGTATGTATTATTAGTTTCTAAACGACTGACACTGTGGCAATCTCCGCTGCTATGCGATGATTATATTGGCATACGGAGGCCTATGGTTTCAACGAATGCCATGGAAACCTCGAACTAGCCTTTAAGGACGTTCACGTGGTAAAAATTCATAACTTTATATTACATTTTGCTGTCACAGGTTATTCTCTTCTGAATAACAAACCCTACTCTTTCAAATGAATATTTGTCTGAAAGTAACTCGGATAAAAATTGGCAGGATAGCCAATAAACGAAAAATAATAACATTTGACTCCAATGAAGTTATCCGTACGTATATAAATAAACCAAGAATGGAAATGCTTCAAAATGTTTTCCCAGAAAAAAGAATTATTTCTTTGGAATGTCTGGCACGTTTGTTATGGAATTTGATACATACCCTTGAAACACAGATAACATTCCGTTAACTCTCTCTCCTTCCATAGGAATTCGGAAAATTTGCTGTATCCGTATTTCAATAAAATACTTTTGTGCCTGGCAAGTACCTATCACTGACGTCATGAGGCAGGTAGATAACTACATATTTACCTATCATCAGAATTTAATTAACTTGCCAAATCTTAATACATTACCGTATAATCGTTAAAATTAAAATGTATGTTAGCAAGAACGTGTTAATCAACAAACTAAATATGTAAAATTGACAGGATATATCTAGTAAGTCCAACAAATCACTATTACCAAGGTCAGTACCATTTAAATAATAAATACAAACTATTACAATAAGGACTATGCATTAAGCAAGCTATGTGATGCAGTTTGCGGGAAATTTTTGGTGTAAACTTTTCAGGTAAATTGAGAACTTTTGAGGCACAACTACTTTTTTCTTATAAGCCCACGAGTTCCTATTTATGCTGTTAATTCGACTTTTATTTTTTAAATCTTGAAAGGGAGCATATATCGCACAACCCTTGCATAGAAATTTAGGAAATTGTTTGTACTATGTAGCTTATGTTTAAAGAAAAGTTTCTATAATTTCAGCTAACTATAGATATAGGTCAATAAATAGCCAAAATTATAAAAAAAAACTTATGTTTAGAAAAAATTAGGCCTTCACGATACAAAAAATTTCAAAATTTCTATATAACGTTTGTGCGATACATACTCAATTTTATGGTAAAAAAAAACTTTACTAAACCAGCACAAATAGGGCCCGTGGCCTTAAATAGATTCTGTATTTGTGCCAATTGCAAAACAAGCATTGTTATGTTTCTAATAAACATGGTAGACACATGTCCTTGTTTATGAAAATAACAATGTCTGAGCCCGCAATGTTTATTAATGTATAGCATGCGCACGGCAAACCTTAATAGTACTCAAGTTACCGTGAACATTCTATAAGCAGGTAGGTAGGCCTGAACGTCTCATCAGTAGCCAGAAAATAAGAGACAAAACCAAAGGCTTCGAGAAAAATAATGAGAGAATGAATCAGCCATGGCTTGTATTCAAAAACCTTCCCAGCATTTGCTTGGATTTAGGAAAATAATGGTAAACCAAAACTCGAATGGCCGGACAGGGAATCAAAACCGAGACCTCCCGAATGCGGGTTCAGGGTGTTATCTCCGACACGGGAAATTATTCCCTCTGTCGAAGGGTAGCGAGTGTTAATTTATTTCCAAGTATCACATAATCGGCTCTTGATATCACTGAGTAGAGTTGTGAAGAATGATGTCGAGGTACCTAGGAGTGTTATTAGAACCTCTGATTTTTTTTACGAAAAGTTTTTCGTACTAACTTATTTCAGTGTCTTACATTCACATCTGCAGCCCTGTCACACGGTTATTGGATAGCATGAGTTTGTGCAGAGGTGCCGCTCACTTAACTTTACCAATTAGAATAAGGTTCCTGAGACACCACACGTCTGCGGTTTCGGGTAGGATACCTACACGCTGACAGTTAGAAACATCCAACCATTGACTACGAACCAAAGTTGCAGATGTGCACATAAGCCGTTGAAACAAATTGGTACAAACTTATTTTCACCAAATTATCAGTGGCTCTGAGTATTATGTAGGTGTGTTACTAATAGCAGCGACTTCTGTAGCTTTGTCACTAAGACTTAGACATCGGTAAAGCACGTGGAAGTGCACATCGGCAGACTTGGGGGAATATAATATATGTGGCGTGCGGTGACAGCGGGCCGAGTATACGTTACGACTATGGACAGTTGTCGGGGTGTTTAAGTGCGGTTAATGGACACTGCAATACACTAGTAATACTGTAGAGGTGGGTCAAATTTAAGACTGATTTAGAAGAGTACGATCCAATACAGGACTTTCTGTTATTTTTACTGGACCAAACCGTTTTTGTATTAGGTAGTTTGACATATTAAGTAATTTACAGTATCAGTTTAGCAATTATAATCAAATTCTTGTTGGCTACGAAGGTGCAGGTATAACTACTTTACTTTGGAAATTTAAATTTTATATAAAGTTAATTAACAAACCCGCCTTGAGTAATTTTGTTTGATAGATTAGACCTTCCACTCTTCTTCCAACTGTGTCGAGATATTATAGTAATTTTCTAAAATACGACAGGCGTACGAATTTAATGTCTATTGTAGTTTGTCACTTTGAACTGTCTTGCAACAAATATGTTTAAGATTCCACAGTACCCCTGATGTACAAATTCTTTATTTTAAAGCCGTAAGGTCTTGTTTTAAAGCCGTAATATTTGTTTTTGAGTATAAATAATAAATGTTTGTTTGAACCTACCCTAAATTTGCATTACTTGATAAACGCAATTTGTAAAATGTGACAGAAAAAATAATATCAATTTTTTCTATCGCTGTTTACAAATTGCATTTAACACATAAACCAACAGTTGAATATTTGATATTGCTAAAATTCTTGTGATTAAATTCTGACGGTGTCCCTCGATCTACATTAAAATAAATAGTATCCATAACATCAGTGCCAATCCTTTGGATATGTTCCCTTTAAAGTTTGATGTTAATTAATATTATAATTGATATAAACCATGTTTCTCAAAAAAAATATTTTGATGGTAGAGAACATATTGTACAAATGTTTATTTGAAATACACACAAAAGTTAAATTCTTAATTTTAAAGCATGCTACTATACGCATTTGTCAGCACGATTACGTTTATTCCAAACAACAACACACAATAAGTATTTGAACGAAACAGAGAAAAGGCATGCAACAGAGAAAAGTTATATTTTTTGGATTTGCTCGGCGCACAAGTAAGAAAGAATGTTAAGTGGCATAGCCGTGCAGAACACTTAATGAGTCGTCATATAATTCCATGATTTTGAACTTTCGTGAACAAACATGCGATATTATTTACCTCGCATAAATTTACTAGTGGTTGTAGGCCTGTTGAGTTGTTGTTTAGATGTTAGTTTGTGGCGCAGTTCTTCAGTATGTCACTTCCGACACTATTTGGTATATTCTTTTTTTTTTTTTAATTCATAATGCAAGTGACTCTATAAACTGTACCGCTATTTGTGATATACGCCAATTGTGAGTGAATGTTGGCGAGAAAAACCTAAGATAAAACAACAACAAAAAATTCATTGTTAGCTGTTTTTAACAGACATAATAAAACATATAACAGCTAATACTAACTTTTTTGTTTAGTTGCGTTTTTTCTGCAACTCAAAATCATTTGCTCGCAAGTGCGTATGTCCAAAAAAACCGTTCAGTTTATAATATTAACACATTACAGGACTCGATCCAAGACCAAACGAATTTCTCCAACTCTCGTCAGAACCTCGTTGGCTGTTGCATGTTTTCCCTCGTCGTTTTCTTCTCTAAAAATGTTATATATATATATATATTTTTTTTTTTTCTGGCCACGTAGCTCAAAGGGAATAATCTATAAACATGTCTGAAACGATCTAGGATGGTTTGCCTGCACCCATACGCGTATTGAAGACGTAAAACCTGGGATGTCTTCGAAGGCCGCACGTGCAAACAAACGGCCCTTGCTGCGCCGAGAAATAAGGCAAGAAAGACATCACTTGGAATGCGCTCGTATCACATCAGTCGTTGCGACGGGACGTGCCTGCTTGCACGGTATTGGCTGCGTGCAGGGCGGAGGGAGGGGCGAAGGTGTTTTCATCTCACAGGCAGAACGCCAACAGCTGTGTTATGTTTGATCAGATCGTCTGAGTGCCATGTCTTGTGACGACATCGATCTCTTCGTCCGCATCGTCGACTCTCGGCTCTGCTCCTCTATACTACTCCACCCCCTCCACAAACACAACCCTCTCCTGCAGGCACATTCCTCTTCTGGTCGCTGTTTTCTTCCCACCGCGCGGAAAGAACTTCGTCCTTTTTCTCGCTGTTTCCTTCCAATAAACCCGTGCGGGTGTTTCTCCCCTTCTCCTTCCTTCTCGCCTATCTCCCGCCACGAGGAAATAGTTTCAGTCCTAAAGGGGAGGAATCTGATCAAAGGGCTACTTCCAACACACCCACCCCACACATCCCACTTGGTCCATCCCTAGCACATAAAAAAAGAGTTGTGTGCACGTGTGTGAAACCTTCTTGAGGGTGTGGGGCCAGAAAAGCAGAGATAGCCCCCCTCCTCAATATCTTCTCGAAAAAAAAAACTCTCGTGAAAGAATGTTTTCCCAAGGCTGCAGAGGGTAGAAGGGCAGCACCACAGGTTGGGGGGAGATACGAGACATAGGGTTGGGACAAGAGTTGCAGATAGGGTTGAAATCTATTTTCGCGATGGCGATTCCGTCTTTGAATCTTTTTTTTCACCCTCTTTTAAAACAATTACAGGTTATTTATTTGGTTTTCTTATTATGATGGTTAAATATGTACTTTAAGGTTTTCGTTAAAAATTACGTGACACTGAGGTGTTAGATATGTAATAATAATAATAATAATAATAATAATAATAATAATAATTATTATTATTATTATTATTATTATTATTATTATTCGAGATCAACACTGAAAGAAACATTTTGTGGGCAGTCTTCCTTGCGAAGTTATTTTGTAGTAACCACAAAATAATTTTGTGGTGGCCACAATATTTTAGTAATGACTACAAAATAAATTTTGCAGGGTTGTAGCTGCCACAAAATACATTTATTTCCGTGAATACAAAATTATCAAACCACAAAATTTATACTACTTCGATTAAGAAGATTGAATATTTGAGCAAAGCAGACGTATATTTGTGACACTAATTGTTTTCCGAACTCTATAAAGAAATAATGTTGCCTTTTCTTACACCAATTCCACGATGAATTACCATACCGCGCCTGCACCAAACACATAACACACACACAGAAATTAGAAGCAAACATAATATACAGCTAGAAAGTTTCCATTCTATACCGTTAGTGGTATTTAGATAACTAAGAGCCATCTCAAGAGATTGAATGAAATCCTGCGGGTCTAAGAATGCGTAGAGACTTACTTACAAAGGTGCTGGCTAATTTATTACATTACTTGCTCAATTGATTTGGTCGCACTTTTTATTTACTAGGAACATATTTTACTGAGACACACTGCTATCCAATGTAGTTCTTTAATTCAGTTTATACTGGATATCTTTTTATGTTTATTATTTTTTTTTTTTCGTTTAAAGATACGACCTCCTACTTATGCTGTTTTTACGAGAATTAATTTTTATATTCTAGAATTTCGGAGCCATCACTAAACCGTCATATTTGTGTGGAGAAAATTATTTTATCACGAAGTCATCTATTTTTTCTAAACAAACTATTTTTATAATGTTAGCTATATTCGAATTAAATAAATGTTCTAATAAACCAAATGTTACATTTAGATAGTTAATCAGATTAGCACTGAACGTGGAAATGTTAAACGTTGTAGGTGCACCATTTTGGATTATTGTACGATATGATTAAATAAAACATTCATGCAATATTTCAGGAAATACTGAGCCAATTGTAACAACATTTTGTTCTTTGGCAGTTCCTAATCCAAGTAGCGATATTCGTATGGTTTAATCTTTAATGTATCTGTTTTTTTGTAAGACAGCACAAAATGAATGAAGATTTTTGTCAAATTTCTAAAACTACTTCTAGACCAATTGTTTTATTATTTGCACCTATACTGAGAAAAGCAGGTTCATTATTTATGCTGGTAACATTCTTGACTAATTAGTTACCTATCGTGAAGCTACTTGGATAGCAAATTTAATGTTTATCGGTTTAACCTAAAATAATAAGATAAGTGGTTGGAGTTCATCTACATCTCAAATAAGTCTAAGAAACCATCACATCACATCAGTTTTATTAAGTAGACATGTTGGGTCACCAGTGCTCATATAGAAAGAAAAAAACAAAATAACATAATAAATATCTAGCAATATAACATCGGGTGAAAAAAACATGTCAGCTACAAATTCGTGCGTTACTGTGTAACTTACTGTGGCGATAAATCAAAATTATTTTACGTAAACACATACACAGGTAAAAAGTAAAACAAAAAGCACGTAAAAAAACAAATAATCAGAAGTTGTTGAAGTTTTTGATTTCTTTACCGTATTTACGAAACAACAAAATCTTAATAAAAGTGGTCCTTCTGAAAATGTATGGCGTGTGAATGTTATCAACATGTATTTGCATTTTATATGTATAGATTTTTTTGGTCATATGACTGATTTTCTAGTTTATACTGCCTTATTTTCTGAAATATATTCTTAAGGTGCTGCAAAGTAAAAAAAAATAATTGTTCTTTGGACTGGGCCTGATTAGTGTGTTACTTCTACTTCTTGGGACCTTGGTCCTGATGAATTTTAACGACATACCGTTCGTTAACGTATCGCAATGCGATAAGTTCGCAATTGAACCCATGGGCCTCACTCACATCTTTGGTTGTAGTGTTGTAGGTCACCTAGGTGTAGAGATTTTCTCCTGATGATCTAGCAGTTGACATTGGTTCATAAATACAGATATGGTTATAGGTTGAAAACCACGTCCTGCCTCAACACTCCCTGCCCAAGACGCCGAACTGTGTGCTTAGCTTCGGCAGATTGATATTTATTTGAAAACTGTTTCACGTGCGTCGGTGACGCCAGACTAGGAATAGCATTCAAAGAACTTTACACGTATGTACAAGGTCCTATACTGAGATGTGAAGCTTATTTTCCTCGGGACCGGAAATGGGTTAATTGCGGTCCTTTTATCTTAAATATTACGTCACGAAATGATAGGTTCGCTGCTGAATGTTTCATAGACGTAATTTACCGGTGAGAAGACAGCATGCCAGTCCAGTAAGTGACCTATACATCTATAGGCTAAGATGAGTACGAGGTACGCCCATCCAGATGTAGGCCCTAATGTACACGTATAGCAATTGTCATCATCTTTTATATTTTATATTTTTACCAGGCATTTTTATACATATATTCTGACTAAACTTTGCTCTTATGAAGGTTTTTTGTATCTATCATAGTTTTTGAATAAATGTCAAAATTTGCATGCCAATGTTGTAAGTAGAACATTAAAACCAACTGACTTACCGATCTGAATAATTCACACTGACTAACGAAGTTCTAGGCTACAAGGTCTTCAATATAAAACACATTTTTTTGTATTTAAAAAAATGCTGACATTTGAAATTAAAATTAAATAAATGTAATTATTATTATAAAATTCAAATATATTTTATTCTGTGATTTTGTACAGTATAACGTGCATTTTTAACATTGTTATTCAGTGTGAATTATTTCATTTTGATAAGTCAGTTTGTTTAAGTGTCGTACTTCAAGTCGTGACACGCAACAATTTGACTCTAACAAGTGCTTATACAAAAATTACGATATATAAAACAATTTCACAAGAGCAAAATTTACTCACAATTTATGTCTAAAAAAATAGCACATTGCATAGACATTAAAATAAATAACATAATGATGAAAACTGCTGTCTACCGTGCCCTTTACATATTCTGATTAAAATTGCATGTCTGTATATATATATATATATATATATATATATATATATATATATATATATATATATATATATATATATATATATATATATATAATACAAGACGCATTTGATCTGCAAAGAAAAAAATTACACCAATGAATTTTTACTCAACAAACAGCAATTATTAACTTAATTTTTGGCAGCAGCCATACGTATTTGTTTATGCACAAACTAACTTAATTTTATTGTGTGTCATTGGCACTAGCTAATAGAAGTACACTGTAAATATTTTTGGGAATAAATATTTTTAAATACAGTACTATAGGAAATATTTTCTACCGTAATCGCAATGAGAAGTCGCCATAGCTGCGGCCTACTTACTGCCGATGTCTATCTCTGCCGCCATACTATTATGGATAAAATATACCGCCATCGACCAATTTACACTTAGTTCACTGGCTGTTATAATTAATCAAGCACCGAAACAACGTGTGCATGAAATATGTTTATATTCTTTAGTGCAAGATCAGACTCCATAAACCACTGTAGGCATAGAAGGATTAACTCCCAGAAGTAACTTTTCCATATGACTACCGCTTGAGCCTTATATTGATACTCTGCTCACTTATTTAGGAATCGCAACAAACAATATGTATCGAATATGATTTGAGCTTACTTTTTATTATGAAACTGCATCCACAATTTCGTAAACTTTGAGTATAGCTCAAATAAATTCTGTATAAAGCATGGCATTTTGACTTCAAATATAGCGGAAAGACGCTTCGTTAATTATAAAAAAAAATAATAGAACGAAATACTTGGTTACTGTTCAGTTGATTTAGTAATTTGTAGCATCATTAACAGTATTTTTATTAGCAAACAATGGTCACAGTATTCAAAGGTGCGAATGCAGATTTTTATTGAAATAATTTCATCACCAAATTTTTGTAACGTACCATGAGTAAAAAGTGACTATTAAATTCTTACGCAAACGGTAGTTTTGCTGTCTCTAGCGCATTATCTATAAAGTCATACAAGAACTTCCCCGCAGATTCAGTGACGGGGGACGGTCCAGCGGTTCACTTCCGAGAAGAATTTCTTCGATAAAAAAAACTTTCATATTTCATAAAGTTGTTCGTCTCAGGAAACAACCAGTAGTTTCCAGTTACTGTCGCAGAAACGTCGGACGGGAAAGTGAGCAGTTAAAGTTTTTTTCCCTTCATCTCAGTTTCGATTCCTCCCGGTGGAGGCTGGTTCCATGGGCCGGGTACCCCGCCAGGGGCAATAACGCGCCGTGCGAAGTGGCAAGGGGTTTGTATGGGAGGGGGAGAGGGTTAGGGTGGCATGAAACTTGGAAACAACCTCGATCTAACTTGCGGCTTCTGGCGGGAAGTATTTACCGCCATGCCCGTGGAGACGCGGCGGGCTGCAGTGTTGGTAGGACTTGCCTCTCTCGACTAAGACCTCAGGCACGTGGTAGTGGCGTCTGTGGCTACCTCCTACCACGGCGGGTTGCCACCTACAATTACTGATAACAATCTCTCTCATCCTGGAGCCCGTAACTAATACTCTCTGGTGCCGGCATTTCTCTACAATACACCGACAAAACTAATTCAGTGCTAATTGGTAGATACTGGTCCCCTACTATTTTTAAAAGGTTGGTCAAGCACGTTGTTGAAGGTTGTTCAAGGTCAAATGAGCACTTTAAAAGACAATTTTATCAAGAACAACTACAAAAAATGTATCTATTTGTAATATATGTTGTTAACATTTTAGTGCGGTGTTCATTCGGTATACTGGTACGTTTATATATAAAACTGGAGAAAAGACACAAATCCTATAAAAAAACAATACTTATGAAGTACTCAGTTTGCTTCATTTTGTCTTACACATCTAATTGATTACTCCGTGATTCTTGCATTAGCAATAATTGTAACTAAGTACGTAGCGATAGTACGGAACAAATAACTGTATATACAAATATATCATATTCCTTTCTCGAGATTAATTTACAAAAACTGTAAAATACCATGACTTAAGTGCAGTTTTTTTACAACGAAACTTTGGTTACAAATGAAGTGTATCATACACAAATTATAAATAACACAATAAAATTAAATTACTTTGTTCATAAACGAATGTATGAGTCTGCTGCCGAAAAATATAGTTAATAATTGCTTTTATTTGGAGCAAAAACCTATTTCTGCCATAGTTTTCTTTCTAAAAGTACAAAATATATTTTTTTAAAAGAACGCAACTGCATCAGAATATGTTAAAATTAATTTTATACAGTTGGGGGGGGGGGAAGCTTCGTTTACGTAGTATAAGCTGTAAAACGTATATTGGTAAAGGTTAATTTAAAATTAAGTATGGACCGTAGTAAATATAGGTACTTCTTGCTTGGTCTTTGGCGAAACATAAATGAGCCAGACCCCACTTTTCAAGAAAATAGGCTCACCTCGAACATAAAGCTGAGACGTTTATATTTTGTCAATAAATGGCGTCCAAAGATGGCAGCTCAATTATCTCTCCACTTCGTCTTTAATTAAATAGACGTAGTTTCTTTCCTATTAAATATTTTTTAATTCTGTGAACGAGATTTTGTTTGTCTTGAAACGCGGAATAAATAAATATATAATTTTTATAAACTGTATTAGGGGATCATTTAAAAATTTGCTGAAGAAAACGTTTTTTTTAAATAGTGTTTTGCGAACATCAAAATTGTAACGCGATTCATAAAAAATTATGGACAGGAATCGAAAAATAGTCTTAATAAATGTTGATGACACATTAATTTTCTGTGTTTTGAGCTAAACAATATACCAATATAGTGAAGCATGCGTGAGTGAGCACGCCGAAACTAGGCACTGCGTGCTCCATGAGCGAGACATTGTGGGCTCAACTCGAACATAAAAGCGGAACTTTCATATTTTGTCGATTTGATACCGCTGATTACGAATATTAAGACGCGGTATTCGGAATAAGTAGCTATATTTCTATAAATGATCTTCAATAAATAATTCGTATTATTATATTTTAGTTAATGAGCGCATAAAAACATAATCGGGAATAGAGGGTTTGTATTGTTTTTTTATTTATATGCGTTCAATTTGTAACGCAAATGCGGAAAATGTTTGGAATGTAATGTCCAAATTGCTAAAAAAAAAAAAAAAAAATTGCAGCCGTTAAAGATAAGCTACATAATTTTAGGTTGTAGCAAATATGAATTGCGAGTAAACAGATTACCATTACAACCTTGACAGCCATAGACGTGCGCAAGGCAGGTGCCACAGGTGCCTTGGTACAGCCATAAAGGCAAAACAAAGATGTATGTAGTACACTATGATCGTTGGAGCTGCGCACTTGGTGGCCACTTATAATATCTAGTTCTTGTCATATGACATAGAATGTGCGCGTGGTACACTTGTCCACTAGCAATCAGGCCAATAGTCGCTAGAAGTGTATTTGTGTAGGTTTTTTTTGCTAGATGATTTTTTTAAAATTATGACAGTATTTATAAGTGATTCAAATAATTACATTACACTCTTTGAGTCAAACGTTTTCAAACTTTTCAAACTCAGCAAGTTCGTGAAGACATGATAAATACCTATGAAAAAGGTTCAGCTGCTTTTCAAAATGTTGTTTCCGACCGTTGCCTGAGCAACTCACCAAAACATTTTTTAGATCCTTTACCAAAACTAAAGCTGAAGACATTCAGTTCTCTGAAACCAGTTTTTACAACAAAACTCAAAGATAAGACTGTAAGGGAAAAAAATTATTCTTGTCCATTGAAGACAGCTGTATAATAATAACAAGTGAAAATACGGCAGATGTATCAGAGTTGGCACGTGACCATGAAGAGGCTGACACTGCAATGATTCTGCATACTGCTTTCCTGAGCAAGAAGAACTCCAGTCGCGTTGTATTAAATGCACACGATACAGATGTACTGATTTTGTTGCTGTCGTGTTGCACGAAAATCGAAGCACAGCTTTTGATTAGATTAGGTCTCGGGAAAAACGAGATACTCGTGAAACTGACCGACATTTACGAACGCACTGCAAAGGAGTTCCCAGAAAATATCATCACAGATTTTTTTTTTCTGCTTTGTTGGGTTTTCATGCATTTACTGTCTGTGACACTGTATCTTCATATTAAAGCAGAATTCTTTGTGTGTGTCTGCTTTCAAAGAATTGGGAGAGTTTTGGACGGTAAGCGAAAGTCTATTTTGCATTCTAGAAGCTTTTCTGAGTGAAATGTTTGGAAAAAAGTTAACAGAGGTAAACATTTTACGGTATAAACTCTATGCTACATAGTTATTATTCAGTTCAGTAGGGAAAAAATCTGTTGAAACAGAGCTTCTCCCGCCTTGTCAATCAACTTTTTGACTGCATGTTCAGAGAGCAAACTACCAGGCTGCAGTTTGGCGAAGAACGATGGACCAGAAAATTTGCACCCCTTCCCCCGAAGGACGCGGCTAGGAACAAGACGATGATGGTTCCATTAGCATAAAATGGCAGCAGACGCGATCCGCACTAGAAGACGTACTTGAAATTGTTAATTGTAAGTGTATTACTGTTCAAAGGGCATCTTCTCGTGTGCACAATCAAATAAAAAATGTACAGAACTATGCAAATGCCGTTGTAGCAAAGAAATAGTCCATCACGAACAAGGAGATATTTACAGTGACGGCAGTAATGAGTTCTTAGAATAGAAACAAAAAGTGTTTCGAAAGCCATCACCAAACCAAAACTGTATCTACCCTGCGCAGAAAATGATCTAAAAATTACCCACATCCAGCGGAAGGCACCATAAAACATCCCAAACGAAGAAAGTCAAGCACAACCAAGTTTCAAATACAAGGTAAGACAGCTCTTATTTGCTTTATTTAGAGTTGTGTTATGTATTACAATCAGTGATTTTGAAATTTAAGAAAAATGTTGCACTTATTTAATATTTTCACTACACTTTTTTTTGTCACAGTAATTACTTTTCGGTGAGTGTTTCAAAACTTTCATATGTCTTAAAATTTTAAGTTTCAACATAATTTTGGATAGTTAAACATCCACTGCACTTATTATTTTCTAATATTTATTTAAATATACAAAATAAACGCCTATTGTTTTTATACATAAACAAATATCAAGGAATAAAGTTGTGAATATCTAATAGTGTAAATAAACAAGATTTTAAAAGCTATTGTTCACAGCTTAAAAGGTCAAAAATTTTAATGTACTCACTAAAAATTATTTTCTGTGACAAAAATATAATTATATGTATACTGTAAGTATGTAATTAAATGTTGTACTGATTCTTAAACTCATTTCGTATGAAGTATTTTACGTAACTGAATAATGTTGAATAGAAAAAGTAACTTCATCTACTTACGTGAATAAAAAGTGGTCAGATGTTGAGAAGCCATTTTTAAAGACCATTTAGAAAAATAAAGCTACTGATTCCGATCTGTGCGTCTTGATACGTATTCAGCGGTATCAAATCGACAAAATATGAAAGTCTGTCATGGAGCGAGCAGTGACTTTGATTCGGCGCGCTCACTCACGCATGCTTCAATATATTATTATGTTGTTTAGCTCAAAATATAGAAAATAAATTTGTCTTCTGCATTTATTAAAACTATTTTTCGATTCCCGTCCATAAAGTTTTATGAATCGCGTCACAATATTGATGTTCGTAAAACACTATTATAAAAACGTTTTCTTTAGCAAATTTTTAAATGATATCTTAATACAGTTTATAAAAACTATTCATTTATTTATTCGGCGTTTCAAGACAAACAAAATCCCGTCCACAGAATTAAAAAAATATTTCATAGGAAAGAAACTACGCCTATTTAAAGACGAAGTGGTGTGATAACTGAGCTGCCATCTTTGGACGCTATTTTGAGACAGAAAGCTACCGATTTCAATGTCCGCGTCTCGATATTCGTAATCAGCGGCATCGATTGACAAAATATAAAAGTCTCAGCTTTATGTTCGAGGTGAGCCTACAAATGCTTCTGGCCCATAAGACATTAACGCCTCCAGTGCTGACAACTGGAATAGCTTGGGTACTATGCGGGTTGACCTTTCCGTATCTGCAGGCGTCAATTAGAAACTTATATCCTGTCACAGGTAGCGTAACACGCTATAAAGAAATTTGTATCCGTGCCTCGCAGTGCAATCTGAAAAAGCCGTTACTAGCTATGTTTGATGGCTTTCAAACAGTGCTTTAATGACAAACTGTCTTAACAATGACATTCCATCCTTGCCCGAAGTGTTTGCTTCTCGTACATTGGTACAATGAACACATGTGAAACAGTTTCGTGAAAAAGTATTTTCCTGTACATTACAACGTATTTGAAGCACGTGGTATACGGCGCCATTAATGATCTGCGTTATAGACATTCAGATGATACCGTTAGTATAAAATGTTAATGTAAGAAAATGTATTTAATTGTATTGTTAAAAACAAATAAATTGTATTTTTGGATATAATATCGAAATATATGACAAAATTACTGAACGTTTGACACACACATACATATATGCATATTCCCGCATTGTAAGATAATTTCGTTTTCATTAGTTATAAAGCTAGAAACGTATATTCAAGCATTTCTGAAATGGAGACTAAAGGAGAGATGAATTTTATTGCTTATTCTTACTAGAAAAAAAAACGATATTTCAAAATCTGCTTGGGTACAACTTTACGCCTAGTTATTTTTAAGTACTGTAGCACTTAAGTTACTAATTTTAGAATATTTCTCAAACGAAAATGCAAATTTGCTAATTATACATACTAAAGTCTAAAAGATACCGCGCAAATCTTAATGTGATATATATGATACTTAAACAATAATCATTAAAAAAATTGAGAAAATGACACATCACAAAACAAAGGACTATAAGGTCATCAGTAAGCCAACAATGTTAACACGCCGTCAGCAGTTTTCCATGCCTGTAATGGAAATTATTATACTGACTTCACTTTCACACACAAATATTACGTATATTTTTAGTAAATCAAAATTAGATTCTGTTATTATCAAATAATAATTAAGAGTTTAAAATTTAATTTTTTCTCTTTTCTAATTTATTTTCTCTTTCTAATGACAGTTAATTAAAAACTTACTCTGCTAGATTTATGTTTAATTTAAACATGAGAGTAAAGAATTGTAAAATTCTGGTAATGGCGTCACATTTTCAGTACAAAGAATTGGAAAAAATTTGTCGATTTTAATACGTGGAACGCGCACAAAATGAATGACCTAAAAATGTTTGTAGATTAATATGGCAACCGTGTACGAGTATCCTTAAATTTTCTTAATTAGTTCAATTATAGTCTTGTGAATGATTGTAATCGATGAAAAAAATTGTCTTTCCACACTAAACTATTAGTTTATTTATACAAATTCTCATAAAAAAGCACCAAACAAAATGTTTACGTGTAAGGCTAGTTTTAGTATTTTGAGTTTTCTGTCGTAAATAAAGATTAAAAAGTGTATAAATAAATATTTACATAGGGTAAAATTACGTATATGACAGTTAACGTGCGTAATATCATAACAATACATATGAAATGTGTTAGATGCAGTTATTCCAAATAAAAATCCTGCTGACCTGTGCAAACAGTTAAAGAAAATGCACACACACACAAAATAACATGTTCAGTATTTGTTTACTGCTAATTAACAACCCCAGTTTACTTCAGTTAACTGAGGCCATCTATAAAGCCAGTTTAAGATACTTGCAAATCTTTACGCTTACACAACTCTACATAACTAACGATCAATGGCTTGTGTTATGGATAACACATGGCCAATGTTTGAAAAATAAAATTTGTAAAGGTTACAATGAGGAAAAAATATTGTAAAATCAAACAAAATTTGTTTGAAACAACCAAATTGTATATTTTAATAAGTGCAAACAAATGCATGGTTTGCCATAACCAAATTATTTCTTTGAAATATTTTTGTTGTTTTAACCAAACAACGTGGTTGGTGACACCATACATATAATTGTTTCAGCAACCATTCAAGTACACGACATTTAAATTATTTGGCTTGTTCTGATCACGAAAATAAAAATATTTGCACGGCAAATTTTATACAAACAATATTTACGTGTAAATACATTAATTTTTACATTCACACTCCTGTGACAAGTAATTCCGATAAACTCCCGGTTCTGATATCCTGACTGATTCTCGTTGTTTTCTTCTCCGTAACCTGTACAAAATTGTAAACAGAATATGTGGCAAAATATGGGTAACATGAAAATGGAAACTAGAATTAGACTCGTGTGTACTCGGCAAAATGTTTTTTACCGTTATAATTATCTTCAATTACTTAACTTAATGCAACTATACAATAGAAAACAAAACTGAATACTCTATAAATTTACAACACACCTACACTTTAAAAAAATAGACAAGTTTTCTAAACCACCGTGTGCGTAGATGCGCACACGTTCCTACCAAATAACCACCATTACAAGAACAACTTACCGGATGGTCATATTTAGTCGTTTCCAACCAAATAGTTTCTTTGTTTTAATAACTGCCATGGTTAAATTAAGTCATAAATATGGTTGACTCTAGTAAATATAATAGTAAAAGCAAGTAAATAAAATAGTATAAGCAAACAAGCATTCGAAATTTTTAATAGTAACAAATACTTTGCGTAAAATCTAATTCACGTATTGTTAAGTATAACATTTAACGAAAAAGTTAGTATAACAAAAGACATATGAGTTTATTTTTAATAAATTAAATCAACAAAATTGTGCAGTCGAAGCAAATAAATTCCAGTAGTAACTTGAACGTTACGATTGTTAATTTAACAGTAATTAATTTGTTATAACAAAATTAACATCAAACTTATTAATTTGTTTGTCGTAACAATCAATTGTTTTTCAGTGTAAAAATAGTGTGTTAGCACCAACAGTAATAGTAGACACTGGGGTTTTTAATTGCCAAAGATAAATATATTAGTTGACATTCTTCAAAATTATGTGTTGTCGCGTCTTTCTGTAATAAATCAGAGTAGGCGTATGTATCACAAGGATTATGATTACAGCCTTCATTACAGAACTAAGAAATAGCACAGGTTATGATGCACATAACTAAGAAACAATTTTATACATTTGACTTGTAATTTATATCAAAAGTGTGCTTCTTCAAAATTGTGTTTAGTTTCGAACTTTATTGAAAAACTTTGCTAGCGTAGGTTAAGCAGAAGAACTACGAGAGGAGCTATAGTGAGCTATCTTAGGCGTGGCAGTGACATTTTTGAGTTTCGGGAACGAAACGTTGCGAGTATGCTGTAACATGCCCCTACGCAACAAGTTTGAATTATATGTCACCGGAAAATGGGTAGGCCTATAAGTGCGACGGACAGTAAAGTAGGTAAATTTGGTGATATGGTGGCAAGGCTGCTACCACTATACGGTATTAGCACAATCAGATACACAAAATTCATTCAGCTGCCTTGAAAAAATTTAATTGTATGTCGTTACATAAAAGATTTATATAAAGTGGATCCCAGGCTTGCAGGTATTATATCTGTTCAGCTTCTGGTGTTGATCTATACCCATGGTTATTTGTTCACGAGACAAAACTTTCGACTCTATAAAATTGCAATAGACCGTGTAACTATAATATTGTAATACCTTATAGTCCCAGATAAACGTTTAGAAACGAAATACTATTTTCTTATAATTTTTTTTGGAGGGGGGAGGAGCCAGGGTGAGATTACCTGGAAGTAGTATTCAAAATATATTGCAGTAGTGTACGCAACATTGTCCACAACATGTTCCAACTTTTGTGTCGGTGTTTGAATTACATGGACGCCCTCATCTTCGTTAGTTGGACTAGATATGCCTATTCTTTTCTTTTTCATCAGGGAATGGTTCCAATTTAAACTCTTCTCATTTCTTCCAGTTCGTCCTCTCGTAATGTCCCCCACTTGGCCATAGCCTCAAAGTCAACACGCCAACCACACCGCCGCCGGGAAATCCATCGATAGAGAGAGTGTGTGTGAGAGAGAGGTGAAGATAGAAGGGGGAGAGGTGAGTATAATGGGGTGGACAACGTCAGTCGAACACCGCCAAGAGGTAGGACGGGTCATTTGGAAAGGAAAGAGGGCAGCCGTCTATCCTCGTCGACGGACACCTGGAGGTGGCCGCAATCAACCACGACCGATGGCCGGCATTTCTCTCGACGTCGGCAGCCCATCCGAGTAGGGCTGTCCAGCGGCGAACTGGGGTGAGCCACTCCTCATTATTCGCCCAGTGACATCGACCTGCACGGCCGGGAGAATAAACTGTAGAACCTAAGACACAAGTTCCAAGAAGCGCGCAAGATCTACAATAATTTTCATCGTCATATACAGTATTTATTTTTATTTTTGTGACAGATTTTGTCTTTATATTATACATAAATTGTGACTTAATATTGCTATAATGAACTTTTTTTAAATCTATCATAGTTTTGCGTAATGGCTCGTAAGTGTAAAAATTTGCATGTTACGGTTTTATATAGGATACTGAGGCCAAACTGGCACACCAAACTGAAGAAAAAAATTATTCACAGGGAATATCAATGCTCTAGGTTACAAGTCTTTCTACACAAAAACAAAAAATAAAATATTTTTGTTTAAATTTTTTTATTGCTTTTAAATTTTTAATTAAAATTGTAGTATTTTTATTTAGATACTAAACTATTTATTTTGTGTTTTTATATAAGAAAAAAATATCTGGCACAAATATAAAAATATGACGAAAAAAATTGCTGTAGAACCTGCCTTCAAGAGGCCTATGTATGGGATGTAATTTTCCTCGTTTGATGTGTGGAGACAAAGGAGCTATAAGGTCCAACTTGCCACACTCGACAGTAATCGCTTCGCCTCTATTCGCTGCGCGCCAAAGTAGCGGCAGTGTTTTCGTTTTACCCTTTTTCCTGTGGGACTTTAAGTGGCAGTCCTATTAGCTTATTTATGGTAGGTTTTTATAGGCGATTCGGGTTAAAGTGAGCACTCAAAAAAGCCCTGCTGAAGTACTGTTTCCAGCCCAATCGTATCTTTCCGCGCGTAACATCAAACGACAGGAAATGTCTTAACCTCTTTGGACACGGCCCTTGATGTTTGCGCGTGAAAGATAAATTGTGCAGTCGGTAGGAATACACTAGTTTCATTAAAAAAGTTTATTAATTATATAAAATACAAGTATGTCGATTTCAGTTGATTTTGTTTCGGTATTATTTTATTTAAATAGGAAAATATACGGAGCTATATTGCGTGATTTCGCTGCCAACCATACAGGCAGTAAGGTAACTATAGTTAATGTTGAATTAAATGCAGTAACGCTTAGTGACATTTTTCAAAGGTTAAATTTTTAGTGTTCACTTTATTCCGAACGACCTATAGTATAAACTGCTACGTATGCTTCCAACGTTGTATTTCACGAATCCGGGCCGTTTTTTATTTGTATTTACAGCAGTCTGAAAAACTGTTTTAACCGTTTTGAGAGGTCCCTAAATTATGTTTCTAAAAGGGGTGCGACATTTTTGATACGATAGAAGTATTTTCGTTCCGGGCAGAAAATAAAAATGGCAGACTGCAACACCGTTCATACCGTAGAGACAGTGTTTTTTGGCGAAAATAATTCTGCAGCCGTTTGTTTCAATGCTTTATGTGCACATCTGTTTCTCTGCTTCGTGGTCAGTGATTGGAAGTTTTTAACTTTCGGCGTCTCAAAGTCCTACCAGCAAATCACGGACGTGTGGTGTCGCGGTAACATTGAAACAAGTTGTTGCAAAATGCCTTTCACCAAAAATCACTGGCTCTACGTCATCAGGTTTATAGGCCTCTAAATCATTGATATACTAACTACAATTTTGTTGTGTTTATATAATCAGCATATACATACTTTAATCATAAACGTTTATTTAATTTAAGAGTGTAAAATGTCGCAGCCATATTTGTCACACCTAGAAACAACCAACAGAAGAACAGCAGAGAAGATATGTATTTCGAAATTACGTATAAAACGAGTAGAAAATTCGACCAGAACTCGTTCGGAACTCGTGTAACCGCTGACATGTTAAAGTGAAGTAAATCTGCATCTAGTGTGTTCCCGGCCTAAATGTGATTTGGACAGGATGTTGTTATATCTGTGGAAATGTTTCCACATACACTCTTACATGAACCCTTTCACGCTACAGTGCGGCACCATAAGCTACATTCTCACGACTCAAAGCGTCATCTCGCAAGATACAACTCATGCGAATTCTCACGCAACAAGGCCAATAAAACTACTATTCGAAAACATTTCGCACAGCTGTTTGTTTTTCAGTTTATTCTCTCTGCGCATTAGACTGGTTGATGATGTATGTAGATATCCAATAGCCGCAATGTTAGCAAAAATATGAACATTTAGGGTTAAAACACACTATACGGAATTGTTTATTACACCATGTAGTTGGGAAATGACTTAAGGCTATTCAAGTGTGAAGACCATATTTTATAAATTTGTACGAATTAATGTTAGTTTTGTAGACGTTACTAGTGACTAAATATTTCTCATAACAAAAAATTTTAGCTTGAATAATTTTCGCATAACGGCATGTCAAAGTCAACATCAGCATGATTACGACAGCCTACATCCAAATAAAACCAGCTGACATACTGCAATGAGGTAATTTAAACTGAAATTAGATGTCACGGGCTACATGTTAAAAGTTAAAGTCACATAGAACAATATACCTTTTCATTTTGAAAAACTGCTCAGAATAGAGAATGTTGTATAGAAAATTAGCGACATCTTATGTACCGTAAATGGAGGTGACTTGGGGACATTATTATAATTATTTTTCGTGTGTATGGTAGCCCTGAATAAATACATGTACTTGGGTTGAATTTAGAATAGTAAATATCTACACGACATTTAATTAAAAAAATTGACACAAAGCTGGCAATTATAGAAAATAAAAAATAGTATAATAAGTGTTCAGAAGTCGCCACCGCTTATGGTACACTAAAAAAAACGCAATAAAGAATTTTGTATTCAACAAATGTCGGCTTTCCTCCTTATTACGATAGTATAGGCGGTTCGCGGTAAAGTAAGCACTTATGAAGACAATCATGTGTAAAATAATAACTAAAATATAATATTTATTGTGACTTCAGAAGTCAATATGTGAGTACGTTACGATATATATATATATATATATATATATATATATATATATATATATATATATATATAGATATATACTTTAACTGTTACGATTTTTTTAAATTCTATTAAAATGTGGAAGAAAAATTTAATATAACAGAAAGGAAAAAGTAAACTAGGGTTGCGAACTTGCTCATCTTATCACGAATGACGTATACCAAGTTTATATCTACGCAAACTGTCATTTCACTCTGGCGTATGTTGGCAGTGCACATCTCCTTCTATGACGCAACCATATGGCGAGGTGTCTAGTTGCGCTATAAGAGCTAACAGTAGCATGACCCTACTCTCGCAATACCCGTGGGCGACTAAATAAATAACCCGAGTGCTGATAACTAAGTACCGACTCGTTGCCCTCATGTCATTTGTTTGGAGTGTTAGTAAGATATGTATTTCCTTAGGGTGATTCGTTTATAGTAAAAGAAGGCAGAAAAATACTAATTATATAAAAAGGCAAAAAAAGTAACTAGGAATTAAAAAGTGCTTATTTTATCCCGAGTCGCCTACAACATTCAGTTACTGAACTCGCAAAATGTTTTTTTTTTTCCTTGCTAGTATGTGTTTGAGTTACCGGCAGAGACATTTTTTTCCAAAGGTTGAAATTAAAAGCATTCGAACGGGGAATTCGCCTGAATGTCCGCGGTGCCGACAGAGGACAAATTCTCTCTCACGAAGGACCAGGCCACACGATGAAGGAATTTCTCTTCTACTTCCTTTCCCCCTCCTCCCTCCCAAGGATTCTTTCGGCCCCTGTGATCGACACTGGCGCTGCGGCTGGATTCCGCGGTTGGTGGCGCGTGGACTCCCCCCCCCCCCCCCTGTGTCGAAGGCTCGCCCAGCCCCGCCAGTATCTGATGCCCAGATATCAATTAACCGACTTGCTTCGCGGGCGCCGCAGTAATGGTGGATCCATTACCCTGTTATCACAATGCTAATGGCCGGTGAACGGGCCTGCCTGGTTGGTCCATTGTGGCTGGAGGACACGTGAGACCGGGCGGATAATGGCGGGCCAACTTCTCTCTGGACGTCCCTCAATGGTTACAGCTACAACAATGGAGCTCTTTGTTCGTCCTGGCCTGGGCTGCGAGCACTTTGCCGGGACACCACGCCGCTGTTTTGTCATCTACAGTAACGCACATTGTGGTCTTTCTTACACTCATTACTTCTTACGTCGTTCACACTCTTTATTCTGCGCTTCTGAATACAACACAACTGGCCTATTCGCGGTAAAGAGGGCACTGCTTTTGACATTCACACGGTGGCCACTCAAATCCAACATACAAATTAAAAGGCCTACCTAATATTTCAAGAATATACAATTGTATTTTAAAATACGTAGTAACTTGTGTATTGTCTACTGTAAACAGCACAAACTATGGAATATTTTGTCAACTATTAAAAAAAAACAAATGTTTGATCTGAAAGCCGCAGAACAATAAATGGTTTTCCTCATGGGTCGATTTATATTGACTATTTTTAAGTACATAAATTATCTCTCTATAGATGTAAGCATAAGTACTTCGCGAGAATGAACATAATAGGTTTACGAGTACAAAATACTCCCACACTGCAAATACAAAATAATTACTTCACACTTCCAGCAACAAAAAAAAAACTATGGTTTCTGTTGTTTACACTGCCAAAGATAACAAAAATTAAATTTCTATGTCATACATTAAGATACAAGGAATTCCCGAAAAAGTTCTAAGACATGAAAATGAAGTTATGTAAAGGATATTTAGAATTCAAAGACATGTGGCCACTTTATGCAACTTGTTAAAGTGAACATGACAGTAATAAATCACAGTGCATACATATCAATATACTCTAAAATTTCGGGACTTGAATAAAATATATGTTTTTATTTCTTCTCTTAACATGCCGGTCTTCAAAAGCGCTAATTTTACAGGTAACATTTAATATAAAGTTAAGTTTGCATTTGATTGTTCTGAAATACTTGATTCCCTATAAACCGTACCGCAGTAGACATCACAGTGTACTAAACAGGCGTGACACCATCTGTTCTACCAGTTAATAAATAAACACATCGTATGGGAAGGGCATCGAACCCCAGATGCACACTTACAACTGGGCACCCGAATTATGACAAGGAATAAGGTCCTACAAAAGAGAAGCTCCGGAATGAGAGAGACGGAGGAAATAGGAGATCCCCGAGAATGCCCGCCGACCAGCGAAAATCCGGAACCCGGCCACACCTGGCATCGAAGCCTTACTTAGTAGAAGGCGGGTGGTTTGAACACTCGGTAGTCACAGCCCCCTACTAGCACCATTTATTATAATTAGAGACCTGACCATTTCACGTTATCTTTTAGGCGCAAGCTAAAATTCAAGCAACTATAGGTCTGTATTACGTTCACAATTGGCCGTTCACTTACTCGACACTTCCTGGACGTAACCGAGCCGATGATAAAACTGCATAGATCTTTCGGGATAAAGTGAGCACTAAAAATTGAACCTTTGAAAAATATCACTAGCCGTTACCGCATATCAATCAACAACAGTTGCCTTAATTTTTGTAAGGTTGGCAGCGGACTGCCGAATATAGTTCCATGTATTTTCCTATTCAAGTATAACTACACTGAAATATAATCAACTGAAGTCAACATACTTGTATTTTACACAATTGATATTGTTTTTAACAAACTATAAATGTTCCTACAGACTGCACAATTTTTCTTACTCGCGCAAACGTCAAGTGACGTGTCCAGAGAGGTTAGACATTTACCATCGTCAGCAACTGCAAGCGGAAAGATACGAATTGGTTGAAAATAGAACTTTAGCACGGGTTTTCTTGAGTCCTCACTTTATCCCGAACCGCCTATAACTGAATACAGGCCCATTTCACCAAGTCAGCGAGCAGCTACTGCTGTCTGCACTATTTCACATATATTCTAGCAGGCTAGCCTACAGCTCTGTGAACTCTTGAATTTTCCCTGTCTCAGCTTATAATGTTATGTACCTCAATCACCTCGTTCAAACTCTGCAAACGCTGAAACTGAAAATAAAAATGTAAAAATGTCAATTTTTTTTAAAATACAAATAAGTTTTATTCTTTATTTTTTTTAGCATTACATTGTAGCCTGCAATGTCTTAAGAGGAGTCCTTCGCGGTGTCAAATTTCCTCCTTTGACTCGTGGTAACACCGTAGCGATAAGAGCCAGTGTCCCACGCTTGACGAGAAGCATATCGCCTCTATTCGCAGCGGGCCAAACTGGCGTGCAAGGTTTCCGTTGTAGTCGTTTTACTATGGGACTTTAAGCGGTGGCCCCAATATTTTATTTTGTAATAGTATGAGGTAAAACCAACGCATGCCTCTCGTTTTGCACTTTACAAATTCAGGTAATATTCATTCACCAGGTGGCGCCTTAAAAAAAATATCCCAGGCATTTTCCTGGAGTTAATGGAAAACCGAAATCAGGATAGTCGGAGTCGTGGATCGGACCTAGGTTCTCCAAAAGGAACGGCTGACAGCAGATTAACACAAGTTTTATAATATTAGCGAAAAATCAAGATTAAATGAGTGTGGTTTTATGGTAAAGGGGAAAATAGGGATGGTTCGTTAGGGACGGGGGGGGGGGGGTTCTGAAGATTTATCACCTAAGGATGCAAAGTACCTTGAACCAACCCTACGTCAATGGGTCTGATTTCGGTTTTCAATGGTTTTAGAAAATCACTCCAAAGAGAACACTCAGTTTGTTACTTAATACCTAAGTCATGGCAGTAACTTTTGTTCCTGAAACTTCATCCCATGGTTTCATCTCTAATGACCTCACTGACGACGAGACATCAATCACTGCTACCTACCTCCATTGAAAATCACTACAGTAAAGGCAAAGTGCCCTATGATTTCTAAAATTGCTGGGAGGGAGAGGACCTCTACAAACAGATCGATAAGATAGATAAGCAATACTTGTAAACTGTGATCTGACATAATATTACACTCAGCGAAAGAATATTTATTAAAGTTATTAAAAAAAACTACGTAGTATGTGTTTTAAGGTTGTCGTGCATTAATATTGGAACGTTTTCTTTATGTTTTTTTATATAATATAAATACTTCGCAGTTTTACCTTAAATTTAACGCAAATAATTGTACATGCTTCAGCAAATGTTAATACAAACACACTCACACACATTTGCCAACATATATACAGCCTGACCACGAAGACGATTTTGTTGTTTTGTTTTGGGAATAATTGTTTTGTACTTTTTACTTTAAGTAACATAAGTTCAGGAATATCCGCACATTCAGACGATAACCTAACTAAACTGTTAGTCAAGACAAGTAATACCAAAGAAACATACGAGCAGGTTAAAATTTGTTTGAACTGCTTACAACGAGAAATATTTTATACGAGCAAGAGTAACTGTCCTGAATTACACGAACAACATATTTATAGAAGATCTTCGATCGGTGTAGGCCTTGCTGCAGAGTATCAGAATATACTGCGAGGTTCTTGTAGCATTAAAAGCCTTTCATTCACTTTGTTCGACGTGCCTTTGTATGTAGTTTTTTTTATTTTGCTTCTCCGTTCCCGTTACGGCTCCTCTGCATGGAACTTAATCTTTTAAGCGGCCTAGATGTCCTATATACGTTATGGCAGTAAGCTTTCGTATTCACGCACTTACTGAAATACGAACTGGGAAGGAAATTGGATCATCGAGGTGGTATTTCGGAGAAGAAAAAAAATCTAATAAGCTTAGTTCGGAAACAAAACAAAAATCCTTTTATCCTGTAGTTACAGACATATCTCGTTTTAAAGGACCTTTTTTCCTTCCATTTTCGATTAATTCCCGAATGCGGGCGATTTTTAATAACTCGTTCATTTTAATAAAAGGTTGGTCTGCACGATATTAACTATTATTACGCGACTATTTGAAAATATTTGAAGATAAATAAAGTAGGCGATTCTGGAACTCATAAGTACGTATAAATAGGAAAACCATTAAAATGTATGCTTGACATTCAGCATTTCCGGATAGGATACATTTAACTATTTTAGATAACAATGATCTAATCCTCCTTGCGAGTTCTGCCCAACCTACGACATAACAGTGCTAGCCGTTAATTGCATTAACAAGAAGCATGGTTCTATAAAATGAATTCAGTGTTTTGAAGTTAGAAGAAAGCTCTCAATTAATGTTATTTAGCGTGACCAGATAATAACTGCATACCGAGATCCCAAACGAAATGAACGTTGATATTTTTTCTGCTAGTTATTTTGCATTTTAACAATGCCAAATGGCTGCTGACTCCTACACTGAGAGAAAGATTTAGTTGAGGCAAACGAAATCTGCTTGGCACAACAGTTTTTATAGCGCCACTTACGTATTTTTATTGCTGAAATCAAACTGCTTCGTTGTTCTTATTTTGATGCCAAAGAATGTAATATTTGTTGGTACAACTAAATACTATCTTGTCTAGACGTACAGATAAAAAAATAGGTAATTCAGCCAGTACCGAACCAGGGACTTTCGTGATCGAATTGCGTGCATCAGCATCTCATAACAAGAACAAAAGTTAATATTTCCGCATACATATTGGCATATCTATAAATGGTTTTATTACTTTGTTGCAGACATTTCAGAATAACTCTCCAAGGTACGTTTACAAACCACGGTTTGCACAAACATAAATGTTTCGTTAGACCAACATACTGTACATTTGTGTATTTCCCGCAAAAAGATCACTCCATGTGCATCAACCAAATATTTTATTGTCAAGCTTAGTAGCATACTTTGTTAAGTAAACTACATATTTTGTTGAATGAGTGAGTGAGTGAGTGAGAGATTTTGGTCAGTGCTTAACAGCGAGGTCTTTAGCGCTGGTGGGGAAGACATGAAGTGTGAATGGAGCAGTGCCGGAATGAAAGGGCGGGAGAAACGGGAGATCCCCGAGAAAACCCGCCGACCAACGGCATCGTCCGGCACGTTGGATCTACGAATTCGTTGTGTTACGTGTGTTTGTTCAGATAAAATAATATTTTGCCAGCGCAAGTAGGCTAGAAATTTATTTGGTACTAAACAAGCAAATATTTCATAAAACATTCTTTTGTGTGGGAGTTTTTGCCACTTGAAAAAAAATTGTTTACATACAGTCCTTCGTATTATGATTAATACAAGACACCATTTTTTATATTTATTAAAATTCATACAACAGTATTTATTTTTACATATCATAAACGAAAAAATGAATGAGAAACTGTATTTCAGGATGTTGGTCAAAACTGATAAGTATGCGTAAAGCCGTTTTATCTAATATTTATTCTCCCTGACAGTTAGGCCAGTAATAATTATTATTTTCGTTTATAGATGTCCAGACTCACAAAATTTTAGATGTTTATGATAGTTATTGAAAGGTTACAATCCACAAATAGATGAATTTTACTCTTGATATAAAGACTTCTGGCAACAGATATGCATGGTTCTATTGTTGCTGTAGGCCCTACATTCGACACTATTTTTTAGCAAAAAAAACTTATTTCGAATACACTTATACGCGTGTTCCCAAAAGTTTAAAAGTTTCCATTGCAGTACCTTTTAATTTATTATCTTTCATGACGTAAGAGCTACGTTACATATTTACTACCAGTCTCGACATAGTTTACTAGAGTTTTCATATCTAAATATCATCTTGACAGCAAAGTGTTAGCCATTTCTTCTCATATGAAGTTCAGAAAACAAATGAAACAAAAATACATGCAGCTTGGAAATTTATTTAAGGGCGCGGTCTACCGCAATTTCCATCACCATTATTTTATTTTGTATTTGTACCAGATATTTTTTTCTGGTTTTAGACACAAAATGTGACAAAATTTGGCTCTTATTAAATTTGTTTATCTCTCGTAGTTTTCGCATAATGGCTTGTTAAAACCATATTTTGCATGTTTCCGTTTTAACGACCACACTAAAACCAACTGATATACCAAACTCAAAAAAATCACAGTGGATAAAGTCAGTGCAGGCTACAATGACATGCTCATAAAATTAAAGAATAAACGTTATTTGTATTTTTTAAAAATTATTGAACTTTTTAAATTTTTATTTTTAGTTTCAGCAATTTTTTAAAACTCAAATAATTTTCATTCTTTAATTTCATGAGCATGTCATTGTAGCCTGCAATGTCTTTACCCGCTGTGATTTTTTTGAGTTTGGTATATCAGTTGGTTTTAGTGTAGTCGTTAAAACTGAAACATGCAAAAATATGACTTTAACAAGCCATTACGCGAAAACTATGAGAGATAAAAAAATTTCACAAGAGCCAAATTTAGTCAAGTTTTCTGTCTAAAATAAGAAAAAAAAATGTCTGGTACAAATAAAAAATAAAAAAAAAATGATGATGAAAATTGCGGTAGACCGCGCCTTTAAGCGGTGTTTTCGAAGACTCTGCCTGTGCTACTGAGAAATACTGGCAAGTAATTTTTTTTCAAGTGAAGTAATGGTTAAAATTTTGCAGCTTATGTAGATGTCAATAAGGCGGACTACTTATAATAGGACCTAACGTAAATTTTTTTTTACAAAGAATAATGAAATCCTATTTTGTCTTATCAAATTATAAATTTTGGTAGTAAATATCAGGTGACAAAAATATAAGCACGCAAGACTTTATACCGACAGTTAGTTGAAATAATATAAATTTTATCACTGGCAATTCATGTTAAGCTATACTCACCTAACGTAAGCGACTCTTTGAACTGCGATACACGCCACAAGGAGTTGAAACCCAAGCGGAATGTCAAAGAGCCTGCGTTGAATTTCAGAGTATCTACCATTGATTATCGGCCCACGTGCTATTTGCTTTAATCCGAGCATAGTTAGTCGGATTAGACGATCACAAACTGAAGTGGGTAGCGTTCGAAAGGTTCAGTAGCAGAGTACAGGGTAAACCTTTCATGAGGGGCAGAACTGCGAGCTTTTAGTAGGCTTCGCACAGGGGCGTCCGTGTGTGAACGCTTGCACACACAAACACACGCACAGAGAAGAGAGGGGACGAGAGAGGAACATACTGGTTTACGTACAAAGCGAGCTGAAACAACAACAATTTTCTACTGTTACAGCAATAACATCCCTGCGTAGCGTTGTAGGTCCACTATGTAGTCGCATTATTTGACGAAAACTGTATAAATTTGGCGCTTCATGGTACTGTAAGTTATCCATTAAATTCCTATTAGTTTCATTTGAATTTGAAATATATTGTGTACGTTGTTTTTTTCTTTTTTCAACAATTGAAATGCATGTACACAGCTTACAATTCTGCCTTAATTTTTACTTTTTAGTTGCTAACACACTGGTTGACCTTTCGATTTCCCTTAGGGTCGGTTTCGCCAAACTCTGTCAAGCAGTAAACATTTGTTAAAAAAGGCTTAACAGACGATTTAAGGTGTAAAATCTTCTGTTAATCCTCTATAACAAATGTTGAATGCTTAACAGAGGTTGCTGAAGCCAACAGTGGCGGCTGCAGTGTTGTTGCCAGGTAACTGTACAGGATTGTGCGCTAGTTGACGCTGGTATGTAGGTGCCGCTTATTGTTATTATTATTACATCATCAGGCACAACTCTAGCCACTCGCACCACCGTCTACAGGACCCATGTCATCGCACTACTCACCTACGCATGCCCAACATGGTCTCACCTCACCACTCACAACATGAGACCAATTACTCATTCATACTTCCACAGTATTCGCCTATTCACAGGACTGTACTTGCCGACGCCACGCGATACTCTACTGGAGCACACAGGTCTTCCTCATATTCACAACACCATCGCTCACATCACCGACAGATTCATTCATCACTGCAGCAGACACACGAATCCATTAATTCACCAACTCACCGACCGACAACCAGCCACGACTCACCCAAGACGACCACTTTTCAGCACTCGTCAGCTCCAGCCAGAGAAGCAGATGGCAACGCCCCACCACCGGATCCAGGATGACGTCAGCCCAGACCAGGCATACTGTAGCATGCAACCCCATCAGCACAGTTCTCCCATATCCCTCCCCAACAAGACCTTCCCTAACACCCCCTTTCTGTAAGTGTACATAAAACCCCAAATTTAAGAGTACAAATTGTCCCAAAAATGAAATAAAGTGAATGTGAAAATACAAAAACAAATAACAGCAAAATGCATGCCGGAACTCCCCCCGCAAGCATGCTCCCCCTTCAATACACACAGTTCACCCCACACCCAGCAGCTGATCCCGTCCCCATCCACACATCTGTCCAAGCCCCAAGGAACCCAAGGGTCGGAAGGGCGTCCCCAAATTAAATGTGATGAATTGTAAATAAAGGTGAAGAGCCCAGTAGCTAGACAGTAGTATATAAAAATTACTGACTGGTCACAACACAATAAGTAGTCAGTAGATATTTCGTGACCATAGGTATATGGCAGCGCGTGCACATACGAGTGTACAGTTCTCGGCAACTTGTGCCCTCCCTGGCAACAACCCACGAGCCACCCCTGGAAACCAAGCCTTAATGTGAAGAATAAAGTGCAAAAATTACTTCATGTACATTGATATTTTAGAAGAGACTTGTAAACGAAAGTTTACAACGAATTTAAAGTCGCTGTAAAAACGCAGATTAGATTGATTTCTTTATCAAAGTAGCATGTTTAGATGTGATTTATAACAATATTTGTTAATCCAAAACAGTAATTTAAATAGGCCTACTTCGTAACAAACATTACACTTTATAGTAAAACTGTTGGCATGCAAACTCATCTGTAAATTGTAACTACATGTATTTAGTATTATGTGTATTCTTATGCGTTGACAGTGTTACGTAATAACGTATTGTTAGTATGTGCACGATGCGGATATTTATAATTTGGTATCATAGTAGCGTTCAGGTAACCTGTATCATGTTCTTCAATGAAACCCTTTAAATAACCAGTAACTCAGGAGATGACGACATCTGCCAGAGCCAAGTGCAGTCAAACAACGAACACGATATAGGCCATTCGGAATAAAGTGAGCACTAAAGATTTAACCTTTGAAAAAAATCACTAGCCGTTACTGCATATAAGCCAACATTAACAACAGTTACATTTTTGTTTGTATGGTTGGTAGCGAATAACTGCATGTAGTCCCGTGTATTTTCTTATTTGAATACAGCATTAGTGAAACATCATCAATTGCAAACGACCTCT